>JBBMJZ010305874.1:0-17871 GCA_037833815.1 Zingiber zerumbet
GCAGGAGAGAAAGCTTGTTCGGCGCATGTTTTGTACGATGGAGAGGAAAGTGATGGGTTTATTTTTTATTTTGGGTAGGGCAAAGGTTATTTTGGGAATAAAAGAGGTGATATAAAGTGTGGATTATTAGTCATTGTTTTTTTTGTGGGTTTAATTATACAGCTTTAACACAAGTTTATCCTTTCTTGGAAGGAGTGAATCAGTTTATCTAAAATCGAACCAAACATGGGACAAACCCATGAATTTTACCTTAATCAATCACTATCATCCAAACCAAACACAGCCTAAGAGTACTTAGCATTGTATATTCTGGTTTTGTCTCTGGAGTATTGTTATGTGGTATTTTGTGTTGTTTGTTGTGTTGTGTAAGCCTAGCTGACTAGCAGTATTTGTTTTTGGTCTGTGATGGTTTCTATCATTTTTCGCTGTGTTTTTGGTTTTTAGTATAGCCGTGTGGGCTGTTTATTATATAAACTGCGTGGTTGTTTAGTTATTTTATTGTTATTGTTCCAGCCGTATTGGCCGAGGTATATGTGGCCCTGAGGGCATTGTAGATATGTCTCAGATTGCCACCCGTACTGGGGAGATGCTGCCGAAGTTTCTTCTGGCAGGGACTCTCCCGGGGCGTGACAATTCTTCTAAGGATTTAAGTAGAATTTTAGTTGAAAGAATGCAGAGGTATGAATTTTTGTTTATTCTACTATTGATGAAATGTATATTGGCAATCACAAATCATTTGCCAACAATTCTATAAGAGAAAGATCAAAATATTATGAATGTGATGCGTTTGATCAATAATGTGAAAGACAAATTACAAAAGTTGAGAGATTCTGGATGAGATGTTTTACTTGAGAATATGAAGAAGTTTTGTAACACTCATTCCATTGAAATAATTAATATGACAGATCTATCAATAGTCGTAGCCGTTTGAAGAGAGATGGAAAAAATGTTAATTTTTATCACTACTATCATGTTGAAATCTTGTAACTTCATAATTTTTTTTATTTGTAGTCAATTAAATTATTTTAAACATTAGCATATTTATTGATTTTTTACTTATGTTGTTTGGTTTTTAAATTGCAGGTTATCAATATTATTCTACATGAAATGGACAGTCGTTTCTCTAAAATAACTACAGATTTGCTGATTTCTATGACATGTCTTAACCTTAGGAACTCATTCTCTATATTTGATATACAAAAGTTAGTGCATCTAGCTCATTTTTATGAGGTTGATTTTTCTTGGAATGAGCGTATGTTAATTGAACAAGAGCTTGAAACATATATTGATGATGTCAAATCAGATGAACGGTTTGAAGACATTTCAAATTTGGGAGCTCTTGCAAAGAAAATGATTGAAACAACGAAGAACCATGTGTTTCCTTTCATTTATTGGATGATTGAGCTAGCCTTACTTCTTTCAGTTGCTACTACAATCGTTGAAAGAGTGTTTTTGGCAATGAATATTGTCAAAATGAATTTACAAAACAGGATTTGAGATGAATGAATGAATGACAATTTGGTAATCTATATCGGGAAATATGTTTTTAATACTGTCAATAATGAGCCAATTTTACAACATTTTCAGAACATGGAGTCTCGAATAACACAATTGTCACATATTTGTTAGTTGATTGCTTTAATATTATTGTACAGGTTTTTAAATAATATTGTACCTTTTTCTCCTGTATGCAAAGTTATTTAAAAAAAGTTTTTTTAATTACATATAATTAATTAACCGTTTAAAAAAAAATAGCTGCGCTAAGCTCAGATCACAATCACCCCTCTATGCTTGAATTCCTGGACCTGCCATTGGAATTAGGTGTGTCTTTTGAGAATTCTAAAACTTGGATGCACCTTTTGAGTAAAGCCAAACTTGAAGTGCACCCTTTGGGAAATTGTCGTTCTAACAATGAAAACAATAACAACAAAAAAAACCTCGTTGGGTTGGGTGTGTGCCCTTCAATTGGGTAGCTATGTTAGGATAAAATATTCTTCGTAATTTATTTGTCTATATTTTATCATGGAGCTGATGATGCTAGACCGTTTGGAATAAACAATATCACTTTTTTGCTTGGATAGCAATAAGAAAAAAGTAACGTAGATTTGTAGTTGATACTTATATAAAGGATATTATTGCAACAAGTCACAAAGTTGAAGAAGATCTTCATCGTGTGTATTGCAATAAGTCACTTAGCCTATCCAAAGAGTTACTGTGCTGAATGAAATTCTCATAATTTACCTCCTTCCCAGGCTTAGGCCTGTACTGTAATAATTGAGGCAAGTGCCTCAGGTCCCCAAAACTTTGGAGCACTAAAACCTTAAAAAAAAATTATTAGTATGATATGTTTATGAGCCCATTTTTAAGAAGCACGCAAGTAATAGTTGATAATATAAGCCATATCTTAATTTGTATCCAAAAAACCCTATCTTAGTTTTAAATGCGATTATGTAGAAAAGAAATCAGCAAATTCAACAAAACGTTAAATAAGAGAGAAGAAATCAATAGATTCATCAAACTTTCACATGTTGAAGAGAGGGAGGAGACAAAGATGTTGGTAGCTGAAGTAAGAAGTTCAATTGTTGCAAAAAAATATACATGTAAAGTATTTCACTGTAATACTTAATTGCAGTCCAGATACAAGTCACGAATAATATATGTCCCTTGTCATTAGTCATTAGATGTGTGGATGATTCAGAAAATGCAGTAGCGATCGAAGAATTTTGGATTGAATTTTTGAAAGTTCATGAAACTTTCGGGCTTGGGCTTTTTATAGAGCTTAAATATTTTGAGCATTTATGAACTTAAGATTGACAATATAAGAGGTTAAAGATATGATAATGGATCTAATATGAAAGGAAAGCATAAGGATGTACAGAGTAGATTACTTGAAATTAATCATAGAATTTTCTACACTCCATGTGAATGTCATAGTCTTAATCTTACATTATTTGATATGATCAATTGTTATTCTAAATTAATGTCTTTTTGAGTGTTATATATATTCATTATTCTTTCCTTCTACTAAATATCATGTGCAAAGTTTTACGGTCAAGCCATCATCACAAACACGATAGGAAAGCCATGTTGAAAGCCTAAAGCCCATACAACAACATACTTTAAAAATACAAGATGCTTTAATTGATTTGACAAACACTTATGATACTAAAAAATAAAGAGTGCAGCTGAGGGGTTGACATCATTTGAACTTAAGAATTTTAAATTTCTTATCAAAATGGTACAAGTTATTATATAAGATTAACATTGCCAATAAATTTCTTCAATCAGAAAATATAGATATTGATGTTGCTATCAGAAAGTTAAAGGACCTTATTTTTTTTCTCCAAAAGGTAAGAGAATCTGGATTTGATCAAGTCTTGGTTGAAGTCGAACATATTGCAAGTGAAATGAGAATTAAACTTGTTTTCCGAGGAAAGCCCATCATTTGAAGAAAAAGATAATTTGATGAAATAAACAGTGAAGAGTCAACCCAATCTCCTAAAGAATCTTTTCGAGTTGATTACTTCCTGTTTATAATTGATCAAGTTTTTTCTTCACTTCAAACTCGGTTTGAGTAATTTCAAAAGTACGAAAAAATCTTTGTTTTTTTATTTAGTTTAGAGAAGTTAAGTCTATTGATAATGATAGTTTCTTGAGCTCATGTGTCAATCTTCAAAATTCATTAACACATGATGAACGCTCTGATGTTGATGGATCATATTTATTTTTAGAACTAAAGTTGTTAAGATACTCATTATCTGGAGAAGTAAAAAAAGCGATTGATGTGCTAAATTATTTGAAAACAATGGACAGTTATTATCAAAATTCCTACATTGCATTTGCCGAAATAAGTTTTTTGAAATTAAAGTTGATTAAAATTTATATAAAATCAACTATATATAAAAAAAAGACTAAATGAGTTAGCTATATTATTTATAGAGAAAAAAATTATTGAGAAAATTGATTATGTAAAATGAATTAATATTTTCACTTAAAAATTAAGTAATATTAACTAAAAAATTATGAGACAAGTAATATGGAGTCACTATGTATTAATTTAGAAAGTAAATTTTATTTTTGATTATGACATATTATTTTTATAATATATTTTACCTATATTTTATTTTTAAATTTTATATTAGAAATATTATTATATTTATATCGATAAAAAAATATATGACTATTAAGTTGCTAGGGCACCATATTTGTGCTCGCCTCAGCCTCTCAGTGCCGGACCTGAGACTGAGTCCTTCCCTGTCGCGCAGGGGCAGTCCGGAGGGACGGGCGTGGGATTATCACCGATAACGACAAGAAAAAAAAAACAAAAGGGGGAATATTAGATATTTAGATTGCATGCTTGGAGACAAAGGATCTGATAACAACAATGGCAGCACGCGCTTTCCCCTTCGATTTATGCTTCGACGGAGATTTCAACGGCTGCCCATCCACTTCTCCGCCTCCTCCTGACACCATTGTTATCCACACAGTCTCTCTCTCTCTCTCTTCCTGCTTCCTCCTTCCTCCTTCCTCCTTCCTCTTCGTCCAATCCATCCGTCGCCGCATCAGCCGCTGCCTTCGACTGCTCCGACTCGATCCCACCCGGCATTGGTACGGACAGATATGTTCTTACTCAAGAAAATTCCATTTTTTTTTAAAAAAAATTTATTTCGGTCATCGCGTGCCCTAAATTTCTTCCGGCAGCGTTCGGCGTAGATGATTCCAATAGAAAGTGCGGTTTTTGACGACTGAAACTTTCCCTAATTTATTGGCTACATCGAGTTCTCGTTCATGTCTCTCGTGAGATTTGGCGGGTATCTGGTTTGGACGTCTGCTTGATTTAACTTCAGTTAAATTCCTATATTTCTATCATTGCCGATGTTGATTTTGAAGTTTGATCGGGTTAGTCTGAGATTATCATCCTTGAAAGGTTTAATTAGATTTTTGTCCAATAAAACTTGTTATTTGGATCTCTGACGCCTCTCGACCAGAACTGGTAGGTTTCTTAGAGTTCATGAGAAAGAAGAGCAGCCACTTCAAGGCGTTGGGGAAACATGGTTGATTGAGATGGAAATATGGTGCTAAAAGCTAGTTGTGACATAATCAGTCACTGTTATACTTTCTACCAGGCTATCGTCTTTTGTTAAACCTTGATTTACTTTGTATCACTATTCACTGGTTTAAGTATTAATCTAATTCCTTAGGTGTCCTCTTGGTAATATTTTTATCATGCAAGTTGATGATGATTCGATTTTATCACATCCATGAATCAATGAATTCGTAGAGAAGTTTCATCAACTAATTTATACATTTCAGTTACATCATATAAGCATCAAGTTTGTTTTTTTTAGGAGCACTAGTGAAGGATGGCCCATAAAACTTTATAAAACAGTTTGGAATAGAAAAGCTTGAATCCTGTGGTATCCTCCAAGTTGTTTTGACTGGAAAAAAAAAGGAAGAAGATTTAGTCTTGGTCAGAAATTACAAATTTATTTTATTACGTGCCTTGTCCTTTTGAACTTTTCGTGCTTGCTGGTTATCTTCTCAGTATTATCCATTTTTCATTTACGAAATGATGTTGTCTGTCAGTTAACTAAGAAAACATGGATGATTGATAAATGAAAGGATAAGTTAGGGTCCTGTGATTATTTTATTGCACTAACTTCTGTTTGGAGCAACATTTGCATCTGTTCCAACCTGCCACAATATTTTTTGCATACTATGGTTTCAACTCTATGGTTTAATGCACCTTCCGTTTAGGGATTTTATGATATTTATCTTTAGTATTTTAGAAGGAACTCACAAAGCTCATCAGGGAAACTGAGATTTCTTTAGTATTTACCTACTACAACCATTGCAATCACCGTTGAGATTTTATAAGGTATTTGTAGTCAAGAAAATTCTTTAAATTATGGGTTATATATTTCTTTTTATTTTCTTTGGTTTACACTAGTAGTCTAGAAGGAAATAAGACAGCTCATTATGGAAACTGAGCTGTTTAGTATTCTCGTTGTTATCACCTGCAGCTTACAAAATCAAGTTAGTTGAATGCAAAGGCGTATAGAATCTAGGAAACAAGTCAAATTTATTGGGACAAGAAGACGGATAGATTCCTTTCCGATTAAGTAGTGATTTAAGGAGGTGCTCTCAGTAATTTTATTCTCTATTCTTTGGAAGGCTATTCAATTATTCCTCCGCATCATTGTGCAAGTTTAACGTGTGTTCGTCCTTTTCTTTGGCAGACATGAAATTGTGTCCTATGATGCAATATCCAAATTTTTAGGCCAAGAAGTGATCCGGCTTTCTTGTAGAGGGATGAAATTGGGAAGTCTAAATGGACTGAAAGGTAAGCAGCTTTCACTCACTCTCATCATCATCTTCACAACACTCCTTATTTGGAAATGGGAGAGAATGCCATACCAATATTCTTTCCACCAACAACAGGATCTGGATTTGTTTCCTCAAGGTTTGTCCCATTGTTCATTTATATTTTTTCTCTCTTTTGAGTTTTTGTATTCATTATTCTTACATTGTACAAAGGTGTGTTTTTTTTTTCTACTTGTAGTTGCTAAGGTAGAATATGGGAATAGGCACCCTTTGGCCGAGGAAGACTTTCCTGATGTTGAGGCAGCTGGCCATCGGACAAGTGGAATGGTGGTTCAAGTTGCCAGCTATAATGTTGAAGGTTCGATGACAGGAAGTAAACAAACAGAAGCTGGTAAGGATTTTCACTCGCAAATTGTAACAAACGTAGATAGCTTTGTGTTTTCTAAGATCAACTTATATGCAAGAGGTTAAAGAGAGATCTATTTACCATGCTCATGATATTTTTTGACTTGTTACTCGCATTGAAATTTATGAAACTATCTTCTAAAAGGTTCTAGTTTGTCTCTCTTAGCATGTAACTTTGCAAAAGGAAAATGGGTGGCAGACAAGGGAAGACCTTTGTATTCTGGGTTTGAATGTAAACAGTGGCTCTCCGAACCTTGGTCGTGTAGATTGACTCAGCGTCCAGACTTCTCCTATGAGAAATTCAGATGGAAACCGGAAAATTGTGATATGCCAGAGTTTGAGGGCTCCAATTTCTTAAGAAGGTGCGATTTACTTATTTATTTAGTTTTAACCCTATATTTTGCTTCATCTCCAATGATCTTATCTTTGGACAAAAGTCTTATCTTATTCTGGAGATACTGAGGAATTGATCCTTTGATCTTCTTATAATTTGGATGTCTTTCAGATTGCAGGACAAAACTATTGCTCTTGTAGGGGATTCCTTGGGGAGACAACAGTTTCAATCACTCATGTGTATGGTCACTGGTGGTAAACAAAGACCAGATGTTAAAGATGTTGGTTCGTGGTATGGTTTTACCATGGGTCCGAATGACAAACGACCAAATGGTTGGGCTTATTGGTTCCCGAGCACAAACACTACCATCTTATACTATTGGTCTGCAACCCTCTGTGATGTAGAACCTCTGAATGTGTCAGATCCAGCTACTAGTTATGCGATGCACCTTGATAGACCGACATCATTTTTGAAGCAAAATCTCCATAAATTTGATGTTCTGGTTCTCAACACTGGCCACCACTGGAACAGAGGGAAGCTTAGAGCCAATCGGTGGGAAATGTTTCTCAACGGAACACCCAACACTGACAGGAAGCTTGCATCCATGGGTAGTGCCAAAGACTTCACCATTCACAGTGTCGTGAAGTGGTTAGACAGCCAGTTACCACACCATCCTAGACTGAAAGCATTTTATCGGTCAATATCTCCCAGGCATTTCTTTAATGGAGAGTGGAATTCCGGTGGTACGTGCGATAATTCCAGGCCCTTAGCTGGAGGAAATGTGGTTTCACAAGATGCCGCCTTTGATGCTGCTGCGGTGAGCGCCGTAAATGGCACAAGGGTTGTGCTTTTAGATATCACTGGTTTCTCCCAACTGAGAGATGAAGGTCATATATCCAAGTACAGTATTAAAGGCGCGGAAGGTATGCAGGATTGCTTGCATTGGTGCTTGCCAGGTATACCAGACACATGGAATGAGGTCCTAGCCGCACAACTTTAAGCTACTTCTTACTAAGAAATTTTCTCCAAAGGTTTGCCTTCCCTAATTCAATTTTACCTCGCCAACTGATGAGCTTTCTTTGGAGGAAACACAAAGTCAAGAAAGAAAACAAGCCTGTTTTACTGGCCCATAGATTCTATGAAGATGTATGAATGCACAAAATCTAGTGAGTTTGCAATTTTTGTTACTATTTGCATAACAATTGGCAGGAGATTTTATTTTATTGTACTTAAAAAAAGATTAAATACAGATCATGCAAGGAACAAGAACCTCATTCCCACTTTGCCTACCTACTTTAGCTGATCACACCTTTCCAAGAAGCATTTGGAAGAATCCAATTCCTTCAATAACAAAGCTAGCCATAAAGCTCAAGGCCAACAAACACTTTCTAAGTCATAGACACTTTGATCATCTAAATGCTACTCCTGTGTATAACCGGGCCGACCGATCCTGACATAGTCGAAGAAGATGGTAAGGGCACCATACGCCCACATGGTTGGTTGGTACAAAGTAACAAGGTAAAGAACTTCCTTTTTTTCCCCCACTTTATTCTATCTTCCTTGGCTTACTCTCCTTGGCCACTTGGAGATATCTTGTCTTAGCCCCCAAGGAAAAACCTAAAATGTTCCACTGATTTTTTTTTTAATAAATGGGAAGTCATTGCTTTACCTCTCCACTCAACTATTAATTATTAACAATTATTATTATTCTCATAACATTAGACACATGTATTTGGAAAAAAATTCCTCTCAAATTCTAGTCACATGATTATAAATTAACCTTATGATTTATCTTTCTTAACATAATTTGGAGACGGATTATAAGAGGTATCCAAGATGAACGTAATAACCTTTTACTATAATTAACAATTATTTTTATACCTTCGGATAAATCATAATTCTTAACATAATTTGGAGACGGACTATAAGAGGTATCCAAGATGAACGTAATAACTTTTTACTATAATTAACAATTATTTTTATACTTTCGGATAATGGTACAATGACATGACATCTTTTTAGTTTATCAGATATACGAGGATCGAATCCCAATTTCAGTAAATTAACAAATAAATTTTTCTTAATGAATGGATGAACTAAAAATATTGGGTTGATAGGTCGTTCACTGCGAGTGTTTCTTGATTTATCTTGATGACCAGTGAAAAATTTTCGTGAGGTTGAATCAATCATCAAAGGATTAATCGACGTAAGTTAGATATATATGATGTTAAAAAAAAAAATTAACAATTATTATTATGTCTTAGGGTGTGATAGTAAGGGGTAGGATAAAGTCCTAGGCAATTATTATTATGCCCCATGGTAAGAGATAGGACATACTTTTATGGTAAGAGATAGGACATACTTTTATGCAACTATTGCAAGAGTTTGAAATTTAGGTGAGTATCTCATTAGCATGTGGTTTTTGAACTACTCATAATATTAAGCAGCCATCTGTGCTTTTGAATTTATCTATGATTTTTGAACTACTTTTATTTTTGATGATCGATGATAAATTTATAGGGGATTGGACCGATCTAATAGGATTAATAGATTAGAATAATTTGATATAATAATAATAATTATAATTATAATAATAATAATAATTATTATTATTATTCAGTAATTTAAAATTTCAGTAAAACGAAAAGGAAAAATAAAAAATATATCTGCCGAGCTATTGCTTTCTGGTTCACTGCAATTTAGTGCCTGCCCCCTGATTGGTCGGTGCTCTTGCTGTTCGCTCGCTCGCTGCCCGACATTGACGCCGGTCGTTGTAGGAGAGAAATGGGTTGCGCGGCGTCGCGGCTGGAGAACGAGGACTGCGTTCGCCGCTGCAAGGAGCGTCGTCGCCTTATGAGAGAGGCCGTCTACTCCCGCCACCACCTCGCCTCCGCTCATGCCGACTACCTCCACTCCCTCCGGCTCACCGGCTCCGCCCTCACCCGCTTTGCACTCGGCGAGCCTCTCGCTGTCTCCGAGGAGGCCCCGCTCGTTTTCCTCCGCTCTTACGCCTCCTCCATCCCCACTGCTGCAGTTGGCTCCACACTCCCAGCTCCCAAACCCATGCCTAAACCCTCCTCCGCTCGCTCTACACCAGGGCCACCTCCCCTGTACCGTCCCTTCCATTCCCAGCGCTTCTCACAGTCGCCTTCCCCTCCTGCTTCCGTCGTTTCCGCCTCGCCTTCCTTCCGAAAGCAGTCTTCCGCAGCAACATCCGAAGCCGGCCAACCGCGGTTCCCGCCGTGGAACTCGACATACACCGCCACTCCTTCTCAGTCTTCCTCCGCTTGGGACTGGGAGAAGTGCTACCCTCCTTCGCCCCCCGATTCCGATTTTTTTGATCGTAAGAAGAAGTCGGAGATCGAGGCGAGGAATCGCGTCCAACATCATCTCCTACCGGAAGAAGAAGGGGAAGAGTCAGACGAGGGGCCATCGGCCCCTGATGAAGAAGGTCGAGTAGGAAGGGAAGAGGTCTATTACAGCGAATGGGACGAGCGCTGCAGCAGCCCCACCAGCTCTTCCGAGCCGGAGCGGCGGGAGAACCGGGAGGCCGAGAGGGACACACTCTCTCGAACCGAAAGCATGGCCACCAGATCCGGTTACGCCCACAGCCAGGCGCCGCCCTCGGAACTCGCATCGTCGGCAGCGGCGGAGGTGAAGTCTCGTCCGCGACCTGCGTCGGACGCATGGTCGTCCTCCGCCAGGTGGAAGAACGGCGTCCAGGAGGAGACAATTTCGTCATCTGCTGCAGCAGTCGCTGAGCTCCCTGTGGTGGTGCGCCACCGCAACCTGGCGGAGATTGCGGCTGCCATCGAGGAGCTCTTTGTCAAGGCGTCCAACGCAGGCACCGTCATCTCTGATCTCCTCGACATTGGCCGCGCCCACTTCGACGGCAGCTTCCGGCAGCTCAAGAGTAAGTGGAAACTCACCCAAGGTTTTCAGGGTTATCGACTTCTTGATCAGTTAACCACGAAATTAAGCTTATGTATGCTAAAGCTAAGGATTCAGGCATTCCATTTGTTGCCTTTCATTGATCTTTAGAGACGGTGTATCACTCGAACAGTGTCCTCAGCGCTCTGTCTTCAAGTTGGACGTCAAAGCCTCCGCTAGCAATTCGGTATCGCTTGGACACAGCTGCTTTAGAGGAATCAGGTGGCCGGAAAAGCCTCAGCTCCACCTTGGAGCGTCTCTTGGCTTGGGAAAAGAAGCTCTTTGAAGAGGTTAAGGTAATATATATTCCTTCCACAATGTAGTCATATGTTTGTAACTCAATTTTGCTCTTCCCTATCATTATGATATTACATTTTACAGATTGTAAACCTTCCTGGCTTGTAGATATACAATTGCAGGAATTTGTACTTGCATTTAGAGTGTTCAAGTTCATTTGGCGGAATTAAGTAATAGCTAGAAAACTCGTTTGCGTAAGCTCGATCGATGATTGAAGTAATTCATGATGACAATAGATTTCATCTTTATGCAAAATTTGTGTAATATGCTCATTATGTTTCAGCCTTCCATACTTGAGTTAAAAATTTTCTTTTGTTTGTGGTTATTATTTCTTTCCAGCAATGTTTCAGCATTCGATTATTGATAAAGTTTCTACCTTGCAAAGTTGCACTTGAGTGAATGGTTGTAATAATCAGCCAAGCTCTGGTACATGAAAACAAATGCTGTTTTTCTGAAACTCATTTGATTCATGGCTCGGCTGCCATTTGAGTGGATAAACTTATAAGCATTCTTGTGATGGTTAATAAATTGCCAATTCATCACGAGACAGAACTAAAACCATTCCTTGCTGAGTCCAGAGTTGCTAATGTAGGGACAGGGAAGGAGAAGAAATTGGTATTAAGTAGTCAATAAGGCACTGTAAATTACCAAGAACAAAGTCAGGATAGCATGTGGTTTGTTGGTTTTGTTGGAGGGTGCTAGCTGGATTGAAGCTGATGCAATAGCAAAAATGGGATTTTCGTGCCTCATCTATTTATAACATGTGGGTACAGTGTCGTAGTTCATGCTTATACAAATTGAAGATTTTTTCCTTATCTTATTCTCTCCCTCTTTGATAAATATTTATCTCTCGCCACACTTATTGACAAACAAGTCTCATGTTCTCATTCGTTTCATTTCAGTAGTTCAAAACAGCTGGGCAGTATATCTTCTGGTTGATCATCACTAGTGTGCGCCTAACCAGTTCTCCTTTACACCCCTTACCACACTGTCCCCTCCTACACATTAGAAATATTTATTATTTTGCTCCTTGGTTCACATTTGCAGTCATTATTTGTTTGTAAGGTGCAATCCTTCTGTGAATTTCTTATATAGTTTTCGCCGAACCAAGACTCATCAACCGCATTACTCTTTCAAATAACTAGGATCTTAGCAGAAAACAGTGAGTCTACCTGTCTCCCTAGGGAGTAAGATTGAGTTTATATACTATCCTTGAAAATTCCTTAAGCTTTTCCAAGGAGTCCATACCACTTCATATGGGTCGAAGTAACTTTGGTAAATATGTTTTCTCGTAGATACTTCTAATGACCAACATAAGTTTTTATGTTAGCTAAAACTTTTAGCTTTGTTCCTACTGAAATTATGCAGAGTTTAGTATTTGTTCATCTTATATTATTGGACCTTTAAGGTGGAGTGCGATCAACGGTCTCTTGATTGGTTGAACAGGCAAGAGAAGGTGTAAAGATTGAGCATGAGAAGAAGCTTTCATCTTTGCAGAGCCAGGAATTTCGAGGAAAGGATGAAGCTAAACTGGACAAGACCAAGGCTTCTATAAAGAAACTCCAATCACTGATCATAGTGACATCTCAAGCAGTCACAACCACATCTTCTGCCATCACCAAACTCCGCGATGATGAGCTCGCGCCACAACTTGTTCAAATTTGTTACGAGTGAGTGGCTGTTTTGATCAAATTCTCAATTCTCTTTTCCAAGTTTTACTTATGTTTATGCATTCTTAGGGTATTGAATATGTGGAGACAAATGAATCACTTCCATGATGCTCAACACCAAATAGTGCAACAAGTCCGAGGCCTTGTGAACAGTGGACTTACCGGTGAGCCAACGTCCGACTTGCATCGGTTGGTGACGCGTGACCTTGAAGCTGCTGTCTCAGCGTGGCATTCAAGCTTCAACCGTCTCATCAAATACCATCGCGATCACGTTCGTGCTTTAGTTGGCTGGCTTAAGCTTACACTCATCCAAGTCAGTAGTGACGAGCACCGTAGAGATCATTCTTCGCCTATAGCCACTGGACTCTCAGCCTTCTGCGATGAGTGGAAGCAAGCTCTAGACCGCCTACCTGATACTGTGGCCTCCGAGGCTGTCAAAAGTTTCATGAACGTCATCCATGCCATCTACACGAAACAGGCAGAGGAATTGAAGTTGAAGAAGAAGGCTGATACTTACTCAAAAGAGCTCGAGAAGAAATCCACATCACTGAGAAGCATCGAGAAAAAATACTATCGATCCTACTCGATGGTAGGCATTGCGCTTCCAGGCAATGGCCACCGCAATGACGGGCAGGCCTTTGACGCACACGACCCATTGGCAGAAAAGAAATCGGAGATCGCAGCATGCCAGAGGAAGGTAGAAGACGAGATGATGAGGCATGCCAAGGCAGTGGAGATCACTCGGTCGCTGACCCTTAACAATATACAGACTGGTTTGCCCGGTGTGTTTCAGGCACTGACTGGGTTCTCCAGTATGTTTGTGGAAGCCATGGAAGGTGTTTGCGGTCGCGCAAGGTCTGTTTGATTAAACAAACACCTTGATACGTTTTTTTGGTTAGTTTCTTTCTTACTTCTACGATATCAAAGATTATATATATATCTATAGTTTGTAAACAGGAATAAAGAATCTGGGGTGTTGTCAGTTGGTCGAGTTGGATAACTTGGTGTACATATCATTTTTGATACATTGTGTTAGTCCCTTTCTGGAATGTGGGAGGGAGAATGGAGTTTTCTGTACTCGAAAAATGGCTTGGCTTGGCTTGTGTTTTGAATAAAGATCAACTTAGCTTGTGCATGGTTGATGTGGCATGTACTTTCCTCTATTACTTGGCAGCAGTTACACTTGCAGTACATAAAATGGTAGCACCGCGTGTATAAAGAAATAATGTATTCGTCTTTTGCCACCGTGTATAAAGAAAGTGCATTATTTGAGCCCCTTGAGGACGGTAAGAGATAGGCCAGACTCTAGGTTGTGCATGGTTGATGTTGGGTTGTTTGTTAGGATTTATTTATATTTTTTGAATTTACTCTAGTGGGTAGTTTTGATCACTTTTAAGATTAATCGATTTGAAATTTTAGTAGGGCTATGTTTTCTGAATTTATTCTAGAGATTGGTCTAAAATTAATGATTCGAAAAGTTACATGTATAAATTAAAAAAAAAAAAATTATTTATTGGAGTCATCGTCATTCCATATTAAAATTTAAGACGATATACTAGGGTTACTCGGATTTGAAAAATACTCCCTCAATTTTCAAAGATGTTCTTTTTAATTTATTGGAATCATCCAAAGATGTTCATTTTATTTATTATTAAAAGTGTATTCCATCTCACATGATACATTTTTTATTTTTTAAACTATTCTTTTTATAGTAGTTAAGGGTTGATTCATAATTGGGATAATATTCAAGGTAATAATCAAGCACTAAAAAAAACAGTTTTACCGACGGAAATATCCGTCGGTATATGCCTGAACCGATAGATTTTAGATGGAATAATTTACGTCAGTAAAATATTCGACGGCCCATGATTTCTGACGGAAAACACCATTTTTGTCGGTAATATATACCGACGAAATTAAAATTCCATTGGTAATGTTGGCAAAAACACTGTGCCAAATGCTGGGAAAACTCCCGGGAAATATCAGAATTACCGACGGAAATGAACAAATGTAATAAAGTTAATAATCTTACATGTAGAGTTTAAGATCGAGAATCAACAAATGACCCATCCTTCTTCTTGTGGGTCTTGAGAAAGATCTTTATACATGTAGGCTGTCGGGTAAGCTCACGTTCCTGCATTCAAAAAATTCAGGAAAAAATTATACAAGGTTGGTAATAAATACAAAATTTGTTACAAAGTATAATTTTAAATTATACTCACCAGATCCATGGAATGCTCAACAATAGATCTGGATCCTGACGAATGCTGAGCGGTTCCGGTGCTCGAGCCACCTAGCTCTGTATTCCTATTTGCTTTTGCCTTTTCGACATTAACTTGCCACCTTTCTGCAGCCCAGGTGGTCGTCCATGCACTCCATATCACCTCCGAAACAAACGCAATCCTAGTGCTCTTCTTTCTCATGTAATACATATGATCTCTATAGAGTTTGGCACAGTAAGTATTCCATGTAGCTTTAAATTGTTCTTCTTGCCCGTTCACTCATGTATATCTTTTCTGTAATTATAAGTTAAACATTTAGTTTAAATGATAACTATATTATATAATGTCAAATATATTAAATTTACTTACCACAAATTCATTATAATAAAATAGCTTCATCTCCTGGTCTACATGCCTCCATGTAGTACCAGATGCGCTAACTCATTCCTTGAATTTTGCAGTGATATAGCTTGCCACCTTTCTGTAGCCCAGGTGGTCGTCCATGCACTCCATATCACCTCCGAAACATACACAGGCCTAGTGCCCTTCTTTCTCATGTAATACATATGATCTATATAGAGTTTGGCATAGTAAGTATTTCATGTAGCTTTAAATTATTCTTCTTGCCTGTCCACCCTTGTATATCTTTTCTGTAATTATAAGTTAAACATTTAGTTTAAAAGATAACTATATTATAGAATCAAATATATTAAATTTACTTATCACAAATTCATTATAATAAAATAGCTTCATCTCCTAGTCTACATGCCTCCATGTAGTACCAGATGCGCTAACTCGTTCCTTGAATTTTGCAGTGATATATGTGGAAACTCTATGCCCATCTGGAGTGAACCTGCACAAAATAATATTAAGTTATGAGAAATATATTATAACTAAAGTTATATATAAACTTGAATTAATAGTACAAAATACTTACGAGTCCCCGACAATGGTAAGGACCTTGTAGCCACAGGGTGCCACAGGCTGCTGCTCTGCAATAATGATATCTGTAAAATAACATTGGAACACATTATAATAAGGTCTAAAAACCTGATAATATAAATACAAAAGAGTATAGAAACATTATTTACCGATGGAAATAATAATGTTAATATTTAATCATCATTTACATCTGAATAATCAACATTAACAGTTTATATGTCCTCATTGCTAGATGAGCTTAGTTCAACTTCATCCTCACTGTTGGACATCTCCCCATCATCTATCTCTTCGTAAATGTCATTAGCATCTACAAGTAATTGAGAAGTAGATTGGTGTTGTAAATCAACTGAATGTCTCTCCACTTCATCATTCTGAAATGCATCATGGTTTTGAGCAGTGATTGTATTCGGCATCTCTATGGTCGAGCGAGGCTTGATTCGACAAACAGACAACCATTCACTAGATCTTCTTCTCTTCGTAGGGTATTCAAGATAGAAAACTTGACCCGCTTGTATTCCGAAAATAAAAGGCTCAAACTTGTTGAATCTTTTATTTGCATTAACCTCAACTAAATTATAATTTGGATGAATTCTAGTACCTATTCTTGGGGTCAGATCATACCATGAACATTTGAACAACACACACCTCTTTATTAGTAATGCAGGATATTCAATCTCTATGATTTCGTCAAGTCTACCATAGTAATCAAACTCAGTGTTATTGTTGTCCATAGATCCTTTGACGCAAACACCATAATTATAGGTTAATCTTTGTGAATCTCATTGTGGCACATGAAATTTAAGGCCATTAACATAGTAACCAGAGTACACCTTTATCGGAGGGGTCCTGATGCAATATTCATTATTATATTATCTCTCACATTTGATATTCTACGATCTTGCACCTATAAAAATAGTTAGCATATAAATTAGGACACTTCTTAATAAACATGAACTAAAAAAATTTACAAATTCTCTAACTTACATATATTTGAAACCATAATACAAATTTGGTCTCTAACTTTGTAGCTACCTCACTTGCACCAATCGATGGATTTTGTTGATATAGTTATTGTTTATATAAGCTGAGAAATAAGGTAATTATATAAAAATTGGGATATCAAGTCAAATAATTAAACGGAGGATAAATGTTTGATTAGAGAAGCTAACTTACTTTATATATGGTTTGACCTCTTCACAGTTTAAGAATATGTATGTTCTTACAGTATAATATTCTTCTTCAGTTAACCATCTAGAACGCGATACACCCATTGACTTACCAGGAAACTTGAAAATAGAAAGCATCGATGGGTCTATTGGCTGACGAGCATCATCAAAATTTCTAGGATACTTGCGATATCTTCTTTGCACACTATCAAAAAAATAATAGGAGCAAAAAGAAGATGCTTCTTCAACTAAATAAGCATTGCATATTGACCCCTCAACTCTTGCTTTGTTATGAACATTATTTTTTAATTTCCTCAAAAATCATTTGAATTGATACATCCATCTGTACTGCACAGGACCTGCTATTTGTGCCTCGTATGATAAATGTACTGGTAGATATTCCATTAAATCAAAAAAATAGGTGAAAATATACGCTCTAGCTTACATAATATGAGAGGAATGTCTGTTTCTAGCCAAAGCATATCATCCATCATAATACACCTCGCTGTCAAATCTCTAAAAAATAGACTCAATTCAGTGAGTGCTTGCCAAACATTTTGAGGAAGTAAGTCATGGAAAGC
>JBBMJZ010305978.1:0-17871 GCA_037833815.1 Zingiber zerumbet
ACTCAACCTTCGAGATGCTCAAATTTGTATCTATACAGTCTCACGTTGTTGTCCCTGATAATTAGCAGATACTAGACGTCATGTTTACCTGTTTGACTACTGTTATTTATGTTTTGTATTGAGCATGCGACTTTATGTAGCATACCTGATTGTTGTTATATATATATGATGACTGTTGCATTGTACGCATCATGTTATTGCATGCATGCCGGCGACCATGTCTCCCTTGTGGTTGAGAGGGTCGTTGGCCAGGGCCCCACACTCGACCACTCATGGGTAGTGGTAGTTGGAGTGTGCCGCTTTTCCTGGTGTGCTCCCACTCGCTCACTCATGGGGTAGTGATAGTTGGAGTTGCGAGCAGCAGGGACCCCCGTCGTAGACGTAGCTAGTTAGCTACAATGCAACTGCCCCCTCGGCCACTCGAGAGTAATGGTAGCTGGAGTGGTATACAGTCTGTCATTGTCCTGGCCTCTCGACCATACCGGAGTCATGGTGCTAGAGGGGTGGACGGGAGTGATCATCCGTGCATACGCTGTTTCTATTATATTTGCTTATGCTGTTGCGTGTTTACTTATGCAGTTCTTTTATCATATACATGTTATATATGCTTGGACACTGGCTTCTTTGGTAGTACACCTTACATGTGATCCTGGTAGTTATGAGCAGCACTGTAGCAGATTTATGTTGCTTTTGACCTTATACTACTAGCTTAGGATATGGTATCAGGAATGACTATATATTATGATTTTACAGTAGTATCTGCTATTTATCTCTCCGAGATTGTATACTGTTGTATCCTTGGTTCATTATTTCACTCATGCACTATCTATCTATTATCCGCTGAGTCTTAACACTCACCACCCGTAAACTGGTTTTCTTTCGTCAGGTAGCTGTTAGTTGATGCTAGTACACTCTGACTGTCGGTCCCACGTCGCTTCCGAGGACGGATTTCTGATTTTGTTTATCATTTTGGTGGTGATTTGAACTTGTGAACTTGGTATTGTAATGACCCATCGTGGACTTGGTGTTAACTTGTATTTGGTTTTGTTTTATCGAAGAGTCAAGCCGGGTTGACCCGCGGTGAGTAGTTTTGTTATTTTGTGCTTGTTATTTGTTTTCCGTTGTGTTTTATTCAGTCGAGTGAGCTGCATATTATCTACGTGGTTATGGTTTATTCCAGTCATGTGGGCTGTATATAAACTGTGTGGATGTGTTTAAATCTAGTCGTGTTTGCTGTGTTTTGCATGAGTAACTTTTGGTTATATATACTAGTTTCATATGTCACTGTTGCAGGGGAGGAGCTGTTCGATTTTTGTCGGACAACCTTATCCTCGAGGCGTGACAAATTCTCTTCTAAGCTATTTTTTTCAAAAGTCGTTGGTCTATTCCTTCTTGAAAATTACTTCAGCATTTTTACTTCACATAAGAAATAAGTGAATTTGATATACAACCAACATGCGTTGTTGAAAGGAAACGAAGCTGTTTGGCCACTCAAACTCGAGTAAAACATAATGTGTTCAGAAAAACACAACCGAACAAATCCGTTGGAGGCTGAACATTTTGTGTTTCGTTCGGTAGACAGAAACCGAACACATTCAGTTATGTTTGGTGGTCATTGATCGAACATATTGTGTTACGTTCGGTGGACCATGGCCGAACATATTCTAGTGTGTATGGACGATGATAACTGAACAAGCAGCAATGTGTCTGGCAGACCAGGACCGAATGACACACGATTGAAATTCAATATTTTCATCATATCTCTATAATAGATTTTGTAATTTCAACAACCCAACACCCTAATGTTTTTGTATGTAAAAAAATATCATATTCAAGTAAGTTTCTACACTTATAAATGAAAACTAAACGCAAATCCAATAAAAATAAAAATTTACTATGTAATGATAATGTAAAACATAATGAAAGGTAGAACGAGCTAGTACTTATAAAATTTGACCACCATTGTTTGATGGTGTTACTAGGAATTGAGTTGCCCAGTTCATGTATTAAGAGACAAAAGAGAGACGAAGAGGAGAAAACTTGGAGACACAGATTTTTGACGCTATATTTCTTTTAGGGTTTTAGAAAGGGTAAAATAGAAATATTTTGGAATGTATTTAGAAAATTTTGTGATAAAATAAATTATTGATGGGTGTATTTAAAAAATAGGATGGGTTTAGTTAACGTAGGGCTATGAACAACCCCTCCCATACACAAATATTAACTTAAATGTGCAAAAATATCAATCGAACCATTCATAAAAGGTTGATTGAGAAATTATAATTAATTTTTAAGATTTAGTTATAAATGGGGACAAAATAAAATAATTAACTTAATTATTTAAGTAAAAGAGTCCCACGTACCTTCCACCAAAATTCTTTATCCAAATTACTTATTTGGTTCAACTCTCTTAATTGTCAAGTTATGATTTTTTTTTTTTCTCACTTCTCTCTCACTCTTGACTTTAAAAATTAGTTATAAAGTTTTGAAAGTTCATTAAAATTAAAAATTTAGAGTATTCTTATTTTGGATCATAAGCTATTCTATCTTGAGGCAATTATCAATAAATGATAAATAAATAGATAAGATATAAGTAAAGAAAATCTGATCTTCGTTTTTTACTTGAAAGTTCTTATTCTAACAGATAAACTTACTCAAAAATTCTTATTCTAAGGATAAACTTACTCAAGAGTAAGTCGATGCCCAAAGAAATAGATGGGTACGAAATTAAGTTAGTGATGGATAAAACCAAGTTGATGACAACAATATCAAGAAGTATACGTTTATTCTTCAAATAAGTGCCTTGATAATTTAAAAGACATGTCAAGAGTATAAATGCGAAAAATCCATGGTCATATCGAACCCCACCGGTTTGAACCGTCTACTTATTGACGAGCCGACTAATCGAACCCACGCCGTGGATCAAAATTGATAACTTCCAATTAGGGGTGAGCAGTCAACCCGTCAAACCGACCAATCCACTTATACCGACCCGAACCGAACCGAACCGAAAAAAAGATAATCCGCTGGATATAGGACCGGATATAGGGTCCTAATATTGCATTATCTGATCTAGTAGGGTCGGATAGTTTTTTATACCAATAACTAAACCAACCCGATTCGCCATCACCCCTACTTGTAGCAACTACTGTCGATAAGCTGCTACACGTTGTAGCAGCTACTGTCGATAAACTGCTACATGTTGTAGTAACTATTTCTGATAACTGCTACAATATCTAATGAGTAATGTCTATTATTATTTTAAAATATTATATTTTTTTATTTATATTTATATTTTATATTTTATTGGATATAGGGTTGGATATTCAAATAACTGACAACTCGTCGGATATCTGATACATCAAAACCGCCAAATATAGAGTCAAATATTACATTATCTGATCTAGTAAGGCCAGATAATTTTTTATCCTAATAATCGAACCAACTCGATCTGTGATCGCCCCTACTTCCAACAACACAACCTCCGTTTAATACACCTAATCCGAAAAAAAAAACAATGAGCAATCAATTAATAATGTCTAACAACAATCAAAACGACTGCGGCACGAGAAGTTATCAAAAGGATCAAATCCGACACTATAATTTAATTACTCGATCTCGAAAAAAAAAAAAAAAAACTCACGAATAAACGTCTCTATTGACGAAAACAGACGGCAAGAAAGCTTATCCACTCGTTCTCAACTGATTTGTTTTGCCGACAAAGCAAAAGGCGGCCAATCGTCGCTCGCACGGCGCCAAAACAAGAAACACAACTCGATGAATCTCCACTAGATCCGCCCAACAATGAAAGATCCGCCCAACAAAGAAACCAATCCGTCTTTTTTTAGACAAAAATCTAGTCACGGGACGGCGCGTCGCTCGTGTTAATATACCAAAGACAGCGCCCTGTTTTCTCCTTCCATTTTCCTTCCGTTGACTTCTTTGCCATTCAGAATTCTGTAGAACAATTCCGATCGTCCTTCCATTTTCATTATATAATTCCAAATCCTGGAGAAAGGATCAGCGGTGAGAAATGGCGACGCTGCAGAGATCAGTAACGACGTTCCGGAGATCAGGGTCGTCGGGGTTGGTTTGGAACGAGGGGTTCTTCTCTGGAGAATTGGCAAAGCGGCCAGCAGCGGAGCTCAGCGAACCGCTCAGACACAACCAAGGCGTCGGGCCGGCGAGGGGAGTCACCGGAGGCATTGCCCGCATAAGAACCAAGGGGCCGCCGACTATAGCTGCCGCCGAGCCGCCATCCCCCAAGGTGCCTGCCTGCCTCTGCTGCGGATTCAGCACGGGGAAGCATGGCACGGACAAGCCAGCCAAGAGGAGAACATAAGTAAACAAGGAATTGAAATGTAACACGATAATATTATATCTATTATTTTTCTGCTGTTCCATAGATGATCGCAAGGAGAATAATAACTCACTGACATCAGATAGAAGGATACCAGATTTTAGATAACGATCAGAGAATGCAGCTGTCTACAAAGACAAATTCTCGATCTATTATTTTACTCGGTCTCAAGCATTCCTTCCGATTGGATCTGCTTTGTTGGGTCCGAAGATGAGGAGGCAGTGGGGCAATAGTTGAAGCCATACCAGATGCCATTGGGAAGGGGAGAACCGTAGTAGAAGGTGAGGGCGCGGCGAGCACTGGGTTCATAGATCTTCACCCATTCTGGAGTCCATCCATCCCAACCGTCGCGCCGCAAGTACAAGTAGCAAACTCCGTATCCGCACGGCCCTTCGATCTTGAAGGTATCAGTGGAGCAACGTTCGAATGCTCCTGATGAAGGATCGTCTAGCCTTGGTGCATATATCTGCAGCACAGCAGTGTTTTTAAGAGGTATACAAAGAACAAGCAACAACAATAACCATTTTCAAGATGGCAAACATGTTCTCCAAACAAGTAGCAACCTATACAAGTTAAATCACATAATAAGATTGGCAACCACACTGTTATACAAGTTGCTTCCTAGTTTCTTAGTTTACAAAATTAAATTAGAAAAAGGTCTGATAACAAAAAAAAAGAACTATGGTTCTGTCCTGCATTATGCCATTTGCATGAAGTTCATTGTTTTTGAAATCCAATTGGAGCGACCATTCCAATAGTATTTTCCAAGAACCAAAGACTAATTCATTTCAGTTAAATAATAGAAGCATTTCAACTATAGGATGTCATGCAGAGGGATAGTGCATGTAGGCACATGAGGGTAGAGCTGGAGACAGAGCCGACTTCTCCCTGAACAATGAGGGAGGACAAAAAAATCTACCATGCTTTGCCTTAAGAGACAGCCCAAGATGACGACAAAATCATACCCTTTAAACATAAATAATATCACCAAAATTGATACTGCCAATGGGTTGTGTTGAAGTTACTTTGGGTTATGCCAACAATTAAAAATTCATGGTATTATCTTTTGAAAAACTGTAACATATAGAAAAGAGGATTGACAATTCAGGTGTAAGGGTTGTGGGCATATTGTATTATATGTAACATGAAATCTAATAGTAGTGCATCAAGAAAAAATCGCAATGGAGTGATGAACGCAAATGCAATGCAAGAGCTAAGACTCATAACATTACCCATAAAACATAGAAAAAAACGACAATGTATGATGAACACAGCTACACAAGTTATAAACAACAATAACACGCTCTAACATATAATAATACTATCTATTAGTATATGCATATTAATTGTGGTAAATAAGGAAAAGGGTACTACAAAAAATCCAAAAATTTGGGAAACGCCAAATTAGGTGCATCAAATAAAGAGTTCTTATGCTCCAGATCCTCACCACAATATATGGAATTAAATAAAAAGAAATTATTTGAAATTAGAAATAAGTTCACAACTGTGTGGATAAGGGAAATACAACATGTTTTAGATTGATAGCATTGAACACAATATCCTACTGCAGTAATGGCTGGTAATTGCTGTTTCGATGTTTATTTTTCATATTCAAGTTCATTCCAGTATGAAAATAGTAAGCACCATATATCAAGTAAATTATTCTAACCACAATGCAGTATGTTATTCATTTTTGCAATTTAGACAAACAAACCCATATCATATAGCCGAAGGAGATAGTCTAATGTTCAGTTCAAAACTGACACAGGGCACCGCCATTTTTTGAACCATGAAGGATCAACTGACAGTTATACTAAGAATATTTTTTGCTTGTTATGCCAACAATTAATACTATAATTTTCTAACATTCACTTAAATTAGACTAATTGCTATCTATTAAATTCCTCTTCTCATATTGCATTATATTCCCTTGTCAAAATTTTATGTTGGCTTTGCAAGATGTTTTGCATGTTATATTATGTTGTTTGTATCAGATGTTGGACAAATTTAAGCTGAAATCATCAATGAGTAGAAAAACACAGATCTTTAACTAATTTCTTTTAGAAGCTATCTTCCTGATAGTCTTTTCTGATGCTTCAGAAATAATCTTAAAGTTTTACCATGTGCATATCGCAATGGCTGTGTAGGTGACCAGATTATTTTAACCTACTCGAGTTTCATAAGAATGTGGATGCTCAAATCAGTTCTATGTGAGTAATTTGAAATTCAAAGTTGCATAACTCCACTGTAATTCTCTCCATTCATGACATTAAGTTATGGATAAATTATGTTCCGCCTATGCAAGGCCTCTGTTCACCGAGCAGTCAAAAATAAAATAAAAGCTTCCTAGTTAATTCTTGTTCCACCATTTAAAGTTTTTAAATTCTTACTCCAATAATAACAGCCACATACACAAAACATATGAATAGTAATCATGAAAATAATGAGTCTAAATGTATAAGAATGAAATGTACAAATTAGTTTATATTTCTTCAATTTGAAAGAGAGGAATTAAGAAGACAAGAACTTTAAAAAAAAAAAAAGGAACTATATTATCTTCTATCCATATATATTTTTTTATGGAATCAAGACAAGAAAAGGTGAACGTTGTATTTATTAGTGATTGGAACTTCTTTTCCTTCCCCGTTCAATTTGGGCAGAAATAATATGAAAGAATTTGATAGAATTAAATTCACATATGAATAGTAACCGGGGAATATGAGTCTCATGTATATGAATGAAATAAACAAAGAAATTAATATTCTTTTTATTTGGGAGGAATCAAGGAGAAAAGAAGTAGAAAATAAAAGGCAAGTAAATATATTAACTTTTTTCCATCCATCTTATGAATAGAGGAACAAGAAGTAAATGTCATTTATTAGTAACTCAAATTTCATTCCCTCCACGTTCAATTTAGCTGGAAAAATATGAAAGGATTAGTCAACATTAAATTCTTTCTTACATTTCTCTTTCCTTCAAATAGACGAGATTAAACACATAAATACTATGTATATTTGGAGGACAGGAATAAAGATAAGTAACTTAAGAGTTAACGGTTAGTGAAGGAAAATAAATAAAACAATATATTTTTCATCCCACTCCCATTCTTCTTCTTAATAAAACTCAAATTTCATTTTCTATCAATCATTTCTACATAGTTTGGGAAATAAAATAAAATAAATTGAACGAAATTAAATTCCTTAATCTTCTACTCTTCTCCAAGTTAACAATAGATATTAACCAACTCGTTTCTTTTTCCTCTTGCTTCTGCCAAGCAAACACACCAAAAAAGTTTTTTTTAAAAAAAAAAATAGTTTTTTCTAAACATATAAAAAGCCGATCATTTTCAGATGAATGCGGAAGGCATGAAGTCTATGTAAAAAAGCTTACTCGATTTAAAAGAAATTAAATGCAGAAAGAGACCTCGTTACGGTACGCATCACCAAAAGCAAGGCTGATCCAATCTCTGGTGTAGCGGACCGAAGAGCAGCTGGTCTTAATCTTCACAGTGTAGGAGCAACTCCACCCCACTTCCTTCTGTAAGATCACAACCAGCCACATCAAAAAGAGCTTAAAAACAAAAACGAGGTAAAAATTGTTGCGCACCTTGATCTCCTGGACCACGAAGGACGGTAACTCTCGCGGGCGGGGATCGAGGGCTTCCGCGGCGCAGAAGGCGAGAAAGGCCAGCAAGGAGCGGAGGAAGAGACGCAGAAGAAGGGAGATCGACACGGGCTTCGCCATTTTCCCCCTTCTCTCTCTCTTTCTCTCTCTCTCGATTTTTCACCAACGAATCGAGTAGCTGGCGCACTCTAAAATAGGCACCCCGCTCGTCTCTGACTCACACTCGATCTCGCACACGTGTCGGCATGCCATTCCCCATCCATCGACTTCGCCAATCATTTCGCCAAAGCTCAAATATCTTCCTTTTTGGTTTCTTTTCATAAAATCATTTTATCGAGTAAAAAAGTGATTAATAAAAAAAATCTACGGAGCCAAGAGTTTCTCATTTTATTTCATATACTAATTTTTTTTATAACCTCAAAATCAAAAAAAAATAATAATAATAAATTAATGTTCCAATGCCGGGCTTCAGCCGCTTTCTTCCCCTTCATCTTCCTCGCGCTGAACCCGCGCATCGCCTCCTTCCAGGTGGAAGCTCAGCCCCGCCCTCTCGCGCATGCTCAGCCGGTGTTTCTGAACCAAAGTACAAGAGCCAACTCCCCGTTAAAAATCGCCGACCGACAGAAGAGGGTTAAAAGGCGCGCCGGCCGCCGCAACACTCACCTGCAAATGGCTCCTCACTTGGTCGCTCGTGAGGCCCTCCACGTCCATCTGCTCTTTGATCTGCTTCGGAGTCGCAACTGCCCAGTGATGAGAGTGACAAACAAAACTAACTATAAAAATTGAATGAGGAGAAATTAGGAAGGGCGTGGGCGTGAAGCTTCTGGCACTAACGCTGGGCGCCTCCGAGCTGCTCGACGGCCTTGAGGAACCGGCAGTGCAGCTCCTCCGTCCAATACCGCCTCGCTTTCTTCGGCAGCAACGGCGATGTCGGTGGTAGATCATGGCCGGCATCTTCCATTGAGACCGAGCTCGATCCGTTTGTACGGTGGGCAGGCTCGTCGAGTTTCTCGGAAGTAGACATGATGCGACCGAACACGCGCACGCATCTCTTGCCACTGCACTTCTCCAACTTGTTCTCCATGAACTGTAGAGCTGATTGACAAAAACAGAAGTCAACCGGAAGGAATCATTTGATAAATGAGGAATGATCTCTGGAACACAAAAATTAACGACCATTTATGAACAACCGGTTGCACTCGGGGAGCTCCTCTTTTAAATTCTCCACCTTCTTCTTCTCCTCTTCCATTTTGAGGATATGCCGCTCTCGCAAGGCCACCTTTACATCTCGGTTCTCCGTCGCCATTGTGCCCCGGCCGTCGTCGATCGATGGAAGAGGATTTAGGAGGGTGTTGGTCGTTAAATAGAAAGAAAGGGGGTGGAAGAGTTTAACAGGCAAGAAGTGAGAAGATTTTGTGACAAAGTTGGCTAGTGTTGATTGGAATGTTCTTATTAGATTTCCTTCTAGATTTAGAAGGAATACATGCATACAAAGATTTCTTTCTAAACTCTCCATACCATGAATTTGAATGTTCTATAAGAGAGCCAAAAAAGCCTCCCTCCAAAAGGAGTAAAGTTCAGGTTTTGAAAATGTATTTACTTTTATATAATCGACAAGGTTTAAAATCCATGTAAGAGAAGAGAGAGAAAATATTGTCGTTGTTATTATTATTCTTGTTTTTTTTATTTTAAAAAGAAAAGTGCAGGTGTCATTTCTGAAGGTGAATTGCTTTATAGTTAAGTTTATTAATTTTTTAAATTTATGTTTAGTTACCTTTTATCAAAATGATATATATGAGCATGTTAATTTGCATTGGTAGTATTTAATTGATTACGGGAATCAACCTGACCTTCCCATTATATCCTTTAACAGATGTCTAGTATGAACTTTTCCTTGGAAAAAATAATAAAAATAAACTTAAAAAGTTGATGAATTTAAACTCATGTACACACATAAAAATAACAATCATGTCATTAAAGGTCATGCAAGCTAAACAAATCAAAAAAAAAATGTTATGATTTTTTTTACCTATAAAAATTAGTCCTTATTTATTCTTTTTAAGTAGTAATCTATCTTTTATGTTCTATTTTGAGCCTAATATTTATTGGTATTGTTCTATTCCCAAGAAATAGCAATTGCATTTCCTATTAAACATAATGTCTATGTTCTCAATCTCAATAATTACCTAGATTGTTTAGAATTCAAAATCCAATTTTCTTATCACTACAACAGTAAATCTTTCTTGTATAATTTGTATCTTTCTTTTAATAGATAGTCAGAAGTCAACCTTTCAAACCTATTTATCCTCTTAATTGTTCCTCTGAATATTTTATTATTCACCACACCCACAGAAGCTAGTGTCCTTTTAAATGACCTGTATGTGTGTGTCTATCTACCAATTATACATCCTTAACCCTTCCAGTTAGATGGGAAGTTTATGCATTTGCCAAAATAATCTACACTGACAAGTTTATCGGCATTTCTTCGCCTCATGTTAGGTGCAAAATAACTCATTGGTCGTGAAATTAAATGGCTTATCATCCTCATTAAAGATCCCAATGAGAAGTCCCTCCAACGGATAGCTTAAACCACATTGAGTCGAAGAAGACTTGATGTGGAAAGATCTAAGTAGTCCTGTAACCATAACTTGGTTGCCTGGGAATGAAGTATCATAAAAATTGTCCCTGATAGTTGTCCACTTCAAACTCCTTAAATAAACTCACAAAGACAGAAATACCATCATGAAGAGCACCACTTTAAGTAATAAACACTACTCAGGTCGGAGTTGATTCAGCACCGTCATGAAGAGCACAGCAGATTGTTGCTTTGTGATGACCTTGGTAGACCCTGACGGTTTCCCCGGTGGACATCGACCAAAGTCTTGCAGTTGTATCGGATGATGCTGCATGTAATGATATATATTATTACATTGTATTCACATAACTAGCATGTAATGAAAAAAAAAGATTGTAGGTCATTTCCATCACCTGTTATCAGATAAGCACCATCAACAGAGAAAACGCAATCCCATACCCAGCGCTGATGTCCTGATCATGTTATCAGAGTATAAATGAGACATTAATCCGAGTAATACCACTGAGCAACGGTGATAAAGGTTTGCATGCCTGTTAAAGTCTTCTCCAAGGTAAAGCCATCTACATTCCATATTTTTACAGTGTGATCAGATGCAGCAGTAGCAAGATACCTAAAAGTAATATAGCACATCACATGTTAAGATTTAAAATCATGAATCTTTCAGAAATGGTGCTTAAATTGATTGTTGGTAAATGAGGTAGCTATTTCAATGAGGATACTATTATCGAATCCGATCAGAGAAATAATAATCAACCACCATGGATTTATTTGATTGTTAATAGCAGAGTAACGACAACTAGTAGTTACCGATTGGGATCACAAAATTCTGGAGAAAGCAGACACTTCAAGATATAGCCATTATGCGCTTGTAATTTATGCAGTGGTTCAAAGTAGGTCATTGTCTACAAAAGAAATCCCAGATTGGTAAATTAAATGACAAAAAATGCTATCAACTAATGAAACAAACAAAACTAGATACCTGAGTTCCTTTTAGTAAGCGCCAGACATAACAAGTTCCATGATTATTTGCAGCAACAACCATACTTCCATCCCACATCACAGTCAGAGATCTTACAGCTGTATCAACCTCTGGAACCTGCAGCCATGTAATATGGGCGAGTCAACTTGGGTCATATCCCTTTTAATTTATTACTAAATAACAGCATTTCAACACAACATATGAACACTTTTTTTGTCAGATCTCATAACAAAACAAATGTACTTACTAACTCACAGCTGCATGAATTTGCAGCGAGATCCCATACTCTAATGTTACCATTTTGATCACCAGATATTAGTTCCTTCTGCAAGATAGTTAAACTTGATAGTTTGTAAAATGGTGCTCCAAAATTGGTAGGAAGATCAGTTACAAACTAATCGAACCTTCAATTGAACAAAAAAGAGCATTGACAATTCTGAGCATTTGATTTCCAAGAATAATGAATAATGAATAATCAAATCTCGTTGATTAAAAGAGCTGCTCATCCACTTCACTAGTACCATGTTTCCATCTTCATTGCCATTATTTTTTTATTTTTGTATTTTTGTAAGACTTTCTATAACAAGTTGGACATAGTTAATATCTACAGTTTATCATAAGAAGTGCTAGAGTTATTAGGATCACTAGTGGATCTAGTCCAAACTAAGGTAATAAATAATATCTGTCGCATTTATGCTTCCATTTTTGTTCACCAGTTCGTTATGTAAGAAAGTAAGAACTATGGTAGTTCAGAATATAGTGCTCTGGCATTGGTAAGAGATCAAAATTACACGTGCAGATTTCTTGCCAACCAAAAGAAAAACTCAAATTTGATAATCTTATCTTGAGGCAAAAGAAACTACCATAATTTGAAGGGAAAATTGCCATTCAATATTTGTCATAGAATGGTAAGGATATATCACTTGCATAGTAGGAAACATAGAGAAACTCTTTATCCTTATCAATTTGATGAAATGTTGTTATCATGAGAAGTCATTGTGCAACACTAAAGTCCTAGGCCAGGGTTTGAATTTAAGAAACATTCTTAGCCATCGCTACAAAATCCTTGATCAGTCATACATCAGGATCCCTCATATCATTTCATTTTGAATATGATAAGGGTGTTGATTAATCCTATGACTTTGTTTAGCAGGCTTCCTGCCCTGAACATTAGAAACAGAGTTGCATGCAAGCAATTATGGGTAACAAAAATAAGACTACAATATCAGTAGATTAATGAGTAACAGTCTGGAACTACGACAAAATACAGGCGATACAACAGTGCTATAGAAAAATAAATAAATTTTCAGAAAAATAAAAGACTTTTCTGTTGCATCAATCATGAATATGTGCAGAACAGTAAAAAGAAACAAAAGTATACAAAATTACTTGATTTGGGTGTAGAACGACTGTATTAACAGCTGCACGGCTTTCATATTCTCGTTGACAAGTTGCAGTTCTGAAGTATCGGCAAGAGGTACAAATAAATGAGAAATGAAGTTTGGTTATCAGTATACAGATTAAGTATAATATAACACTTGATCAAAGAGCCTGCAAACAATTCACTGGATTGTAACATCCCAATAGCCTACAGCTCCATATTTTTAACCTTACCTACAGGTTATTATGTTCTACCTATCTATATGACCATCAGAGTATACGAGGAATTAGTCTAGCCGCCTCTTATACAAAAGTTCCATGATCTGATCAAGAGTAAATTGCATTGGCAAACAATGCAACCAAAGTCATCTAGATGAAAGGGTAAGTGACAAAATGCACAAAAGAAGACATTTCATACCTCAAATCCCATATCTTTACTGTACCATCTTCAGACCCTGAATACATCCAATTTCCATCACATTGAAACCCCACTGCCATAACGTTATTAGTATGTGATTCATAGCTGGAAACCTAAAACCAAATAGCATGAGAAAAATTTAGGTCAAACAAATAACAGCATAGAAAAAAAAATATATCATTGAACATGTAGACATACTGGATGTGGACTATTAGAGTTAACATCGAAAAGGCGGATGTTGGGATTGCCAGCAGCAGCTAAGTATCTTTTGTCAGGTGTTATCTCAAGCCTATTGACCTGCTGCAGATAAAAGAATTATTAATCATGGTTCATAAAAGCAAATGTCATTAGAGGAATACTTCGAAGAGTCTACAGGTACATGAGAGTTTACAGAGTATGATTCATTTTTATACTGTACGGCCAGTGACAGAAGTCAATTTTTGGACATTGAAAGAACTCAGGACAAACTTCTATCTTCTTGGAGGAAAAAATGCAATAGGTCCATCCAGGAATTGATGCACTCACAGAATCTGGGTATTGAATGGTGCGATAACAGCGCCCACTTTTGGCCTCCCAGAATCTGATAGTGTGATCATAGCTTGCCGTGGCAAGAATCACAGAAGGTTGGCTCATTTGCAAGGACCCTATTGCTCACCTAACCTTGAACAAGGGGGAAATGAATTAGAACTAGAATTTCATAGAAGCTAGATGAAAATAAATCTAAGTCAGGGGGGAAAAAATTCTAGAGAAGCCTACCCGACATATTTCCCTATGGAATGGATTATGCCCCAAAGATGAAACTGGCCAAACTTAGATCCACAATATTCCATCAACAACAGGTTGTGCTGTAGCAAAAGGCTTGAATGAGATTAAGATAGGAATATATGACCAGTTTAGATCAATGAATTGAACAAAAACAATATGATAATCCTAGATGAAAGTCTGTCTATGTTGCTGAATGTGGTTTAGCTAAATGGTATTATTGCAAAGTTGTTTTTGTGCCACAAAACTTGAATTTGCCACACCAAAGAGGTATACTAGTCATTTTGTGTTACATGACATTAGTGTTTTCATACATGTTTATGAGTCAAAGTCCCACCCTGCCCCAAAGCATGCATGGAACTGAGCCCCTAGATAATATGGCATGGCTAATAGTTTTCCCAATTTCCACTTTTTTTTCTTTATTATAGATCTGGTGTATCAATCACAATTTGGTAAATGTTCACCATTTCATTAAGTTTAAAACTTGTTATACGCTCCCACTTTCTTTCTTCTAAGATTCATTCAGGCTAAACTAAGCTGCCATTTCAGTTGTAGTAAGGTTACGCAATCCATTATACACTGGGTAATACATCAGACTTTTAAGAATCAATTCAAATAAGCACGGTCATGTCCAAAAAAATTTACAACCATGATCCAGTACAAAAATGAAGCATTAAAACTGGAATGGAGCATCAATAATTATCAAGGAATATGTCATGGGAAGGAGAAAGATTTAAGTTACTTTTGAAAATAAACCCTCTTAAATTTTACATCCAATATATTTATCCCACCTAACATATTTATACATCAAGATAAGCAGGAAGATTCATCAACAATTCTACCCATGTTTTAGCTCCTTGTTAATCTAAGTTCTATCCCCAACCCCCAATTCATCTCTTAAATTCCCAATTTAAACCCTTCTTAAAGGAACAGAAGTTTTAAATTATCATCAAGTTGTATTCCATAGTTCGAGAGAAACAAGCAAGAACATCTCAAATTCAGCATAGTTTTGTGCCCACAATTACACCTCTAAAAAACTTCAGATCTAAATATACAAGCATACACATAATATTCTAAAGCCTTAGAAATTCTACATAGCCTACAACAAGAACATAGCAATAAGATGCTTACCATATGATCAAATTTCAGTGAGAACAATGGAAGATCAACACAAAATGCTTGCTTGCAATCTAAACATCCCTGATCTAATCAAGAGGAACTACCATTGCACAACATCATGAGGGAAAACTCCTTAAACAAATCTCAAACAAAAAGGGAAACACTTCCCCATAATGCTTACTTGTAATAAATCACAAAAAGGCATGTGGAAGCTGCTAGCAAATAAGTAGATGAAAGGAATAATAAAGCCAGCTGCTACTGCCTAGCCCACACTCAGGAGGATTTTAGCTCCTATGCTCGCTGTGGGTCTCCTTGCTTTGCAAATTGGGCAAAGAGGTGTTTAATCAGTGGAAACATGTGCCAAGTTCTGATTTCTATTGCTTAAAATCAGGAAGAGAAGGTTGGATCACTGTTCCACTGCTGAAGAAGACATGCAGAAACTACCATATCAAGGGAGAAGACTTGCCAGACTACAATGGAGGTGAGGTCAAGCGAAGGTTGGGATGGAGAAGGAACCAACCATGGTGCTCGCTGATGGAGAGGCACAGCTGGAGAATTGTTTTTCCCAAGTACAGAGAAAGAATAGCAAGGGAGATAAAGGAAGATGAGAACCAAGGACAAGAGGATTTTTTCAGATAAGGAATAGCTGATGAAAAGGGAAAGAGAAGCTCCATATGAATATGATACAACCAAACGAAAGTGAACCAGATCGATTTACATAGAATAAATCAGTTCAAATTTAGTTCAATCAATAAATCTCCAATTTGACTGATCTGAATTTGGTTGACACTCGATTCAAATTCAACTTGATCCTCACTTTAACCTCAAAGAACCAATAAATCTCAAATTGACCAACAATAAAGCCTCATTACATTAAGAAAATCAGCCTCTAACATACAGATTCAGCTTTAAATAAACCAATTCAACCTCAAATTCATCGATTAAGCAGTAATTAACTTCTTACTGCATGATAAATCCCAAATTAAATCTATGGACATAATAGTCGCATTGCTTAAAATTGTTTGGTTTTAATTTTCTAGGGGAACATAGAAATTGAATTTATTTCCATTTTTCAAATAGTCCACATTATTAGAAATGGCAGGAAACTAAGAATTGAAAGGTTTTACGCTTGGTAGAGTAAAAATAGAATATATGAAATTTAAATTTAGCAAAACTAGGCATAGTAAGATAATTGTTATGATATAAGATGACGAATTATTATAACTAAGCTTTAAATATATGTAAACGAATGGAGAGGCTGAGAGAGGTTTTACAAGTAAAATGATTGAAATGGACAAGAGAGTCAAGTGTTCTTTGTGATCGTAAAGCAGGTCTAAAACTTAAGGAAAATTTTACAAAATAATAGTTAGACATACTATGTTATATGGAGTTGAATGTTGGGTAATGTCTCAAACACACAAGCAGAAAATAGAGTAGTAGAGATGAGGATATTAAAGTGGATGTACGGACATACGAGAATGGACAAGATAAAAAATGAAAACATTAGAAAGAAACTCAAAATTGTGCCTATTGAAGGAAAACTCTAAAAGATAAGTTTAAGATGATATGAATACGTACTTAGACAACTAATAAATGCTCCAATTAGGCTATGTGAATTATGACAAATACGTACATTAAATGAGGAAAAGAAAGGCGAAAGAAGACTTAGTAACGTTAAAATAAGATAAAATTTATTTAAATATAGATGAGGGCATAGATGAGGATAAAAACTAATAAAGTAAGAGCATCCATATAGCCGAACTCACCTAGTGGGATAAGCTTATTGTTGTTGTCCACATTATTAGAAATGAAAACTCAAAATTTTTCTCAAATAAGCCTTTAGATTTTTCAAACCTTAAGATTAAGATTCTCAAGTGTGCTATTGGTATAGTGCAAGATTGTTACTGAAATAACCTTCAAGTCTATACTATAAGCATGACATATGAAGGCTCAGCGACATACAGTTTCTCATTTTGAACATGGTCAGCCACAAAAGCAAACATTTCAATCAAATCCATAAACACTAAGTAGACACAAACTAACATCATGGATCTTACTAACGCATGGTAATGAATTACCCACAATGTCTATCATGGGACTCAACTTGCTTGTCCCTCTCTAATAATTAAGCCCTAAATGACCGCCTTTCATAACGTATACATAATATATACATGGAGTTTCACTTGTATAAAAGTCCAACATAACTACAAGAAGTAACAACCCTACTTAACCAATTCTCCAAATAGCCACTAAATATAACACCACCACTTTCCACTTACCTTGATTCAACATTGTCCCACATAAGAATTCTCCATGAAATGACAACCCACTACTCCAACAATGTGTTGGGTTTTTCAGACCGTAAAAACCGCCTTTTTGCGTTGCGGAAACCCCGAACCCCAAGCCACCAAATCCGTGCGAAGTAAAATAATTTCGTAAAATTTCGAGTACGAGTTTCTAACCCCTAGATCTGCACTAGAACTACATGGTTGAGAGATTTACCTTTGATGCGAAGCCTTTCGCGTTTCCCGCTCGTCCAAACGGTGTCGGATCTCAAGAGTGTTCAAGTGGACACTCCTCTATGTGTATCCACACGAACAAACTAGGTGGAGAAGACCAAACAAAGGTGTGCT
>JBBMJZ010306183.1:0-17865 GCA_037833815.1 Zingiber zerumbet
CCACCTGTGTACCTGCATTTACCTCCCTCCATATCCGTGGGACCGACTCTAGGGGGGCCGCTGATGTAGCGGTTCCACATTTTTTTTATAATTAACATACCCAATAATTTCAATTCAAGTGTTATGTTATTTACAAATGGCTCATTTAATTGGCAGAAGTAACTGATAGTCTAATTGTTTGGTCGGAATGTCATCACATCTATTTGGTAAGTTCTAATGTTATTTGTAACCTTTTTATTATGATAAGACTTCAAGCTTAATTTTTCTATGTAATTGCCTTATAGGTGGAGTGGTGGACTATAATCATGGTAATTACTAAGAATTATTCTGATTTGTTACACAAATCATAACATTATATGGTAAAGTTGTAGTCATTTTATTGTTTTGCCTATCCTTTCCAATCTCCCAGGATTAATCTCCCACATCATCAGACTTGTATGTTAATAGTTGAGAGGGATGAGATAATGTACTATTATTATCAAGACCATTATTACCAAGGGCAGAGCTAGGATATTGATTCAGTGTAGACAAATTGTGGCTACCGTCGACGGACATGTAGCGGAGGGTGCCTCTCTTGGTTTAGTTCCGGCGGTAGGCCCGATAGTAGTGTCACGGCTTAAGCTCTCACCTTCATAAGCCGCGGCGTCATTGCACGGCTGGACAACGGCTGACTCCAACTCACAAATCACAACTAAGCCATAAATCAAACATAGATTTAGTCATTTGAATCAAATGTTGGTATATTATTAGTATACTAATAGAAAAAGAAATACTAAAAAGCACAACATGCAGATATGGTGACTACGAATAACTACAATAGCAGATACTTCTAATCACCTATTGGACGAGAACAACTAAAATCATGCTTCCATTTGATGTAATAATTTATTTATTTATTGTATAGTAATTTTGTTTTTTGTTCGGCCCAGTGTGGGTGCTGAGTGGGCCTCAGATTATTACGTGAGATAAATGACTCCCTATAATATCCTACAGATAAAATATCGAATGTACAACTAAAACCTACAACACATATGACTTTAACAATAAGATAACTCTAACACTCCCCTCTAAAGGTGGAGTATAGATATTATCTACATTTGACTTGTTATGTAAGCCAGAAAATTCCTCTAATAAGAAGATAAAAACTTAGACACTTGATGATGATGATGATGAAGAAGAAGATAAAGAAAAAGACTAACGAAATAGTTGAGATGCTTAATGTGGCAAAAGGTGATTTGCCCGCCCCCAACGCCCCCGTCAATCCGTTCCTGAGGCAATACGGAGGAGGTAAATCACGGATGACTACTAGCCATTGGTGCAGTGGTCAAGACATAGGGAAGACATGCTTGGACTAGCGAAATAGTTGAGATGCTTAATGACACTATGCTAGATCGACAAGGAGACTGAAATTGATGACATGGCCAAGATTTTTTTTCATAAGATATACGATGATGGTCTTGATATAGTCTACTTAACTCATTAAATTTTAAATACCACGAGATTCTAGATCTTCTAAGATGATAATTTACAAAAGATTGAAAAGTAAAATAGATAAACTATAATTCCAACATTTTTACTCTTGAGATAATAAATTAATATTGGGTGTCAACTCTACATATCCTCCCATATCATTGGGCTCTATCTTCTACTATATTATTCATATATATTTAAATAAATTTTATCCTATTTTATTGTTGTTAGCTAAATCTGTTTTTTCATTTAATGAATGCATTTATCATAGTTTCACATCGCCTAAGTAGAGCATTTATTGGTTGTTTAAGTACATGTTCGTATTATCTTCAATGTCACTTGGAATTTCTCTCAATAGGCGTAACCTCAATTTTCTCTCAAATGTTTTTATTTTTTATCCATTCTATCCTCGTAAGTTCTCACATCTATCTTAACATCATTATCTCTGTGATTTTTATCTTTTGCTTGTGTTCTTGAGTTATACTCTAACATTCAATTTCATATAATATAACAAGCTTTTGTAGAACTTTTCTTTAAGTTTTAGAGGTATTGAACGATCACAAAAAAACACCAAACATTCTTCTCCATTTCAACTTATGTTTTATGTAAGACATCCCTCTCAACCTCACCATCATTATGCAAAAACGATCCTAAAAAGCTCTGAGTTATATGCTACGTTTAATATTCCTAAACTTAAATTTCATATATTTTTTTTTACTCTACAGAGTCTAAAACCTTTCTCATCTAGTGTTTTCCACCAAAATTCAAGATTACCATTTATTCCTTCACGTGCCTCATCTACTAAAATAATATCATTTGCAAATAACATGCATTATGATAATGTACCTTGGATGTGCCCGTGAGTTTATGATTAGTATAAAAAGATGGATACTTAGAGTTGATCTTTGATATTACTCTATCTTTATAGGAAACACTTTGGTTAATTTGCTCAGGGTCTTCAGTTTTGTCATCACATTCTTATACGTATCTTTAATTATTTTAATATACGTTATGTTAACATCTTTCTCTTTTATAATTCTCAACATAATTTAATCTATCATAAGTTTTTTTCTAGATCGACGAATACCATGTGTAAGCCATACTTCTTTTACTAATACTTTTCAATTAATTGTTGGAGAAGATGTATAACTTTTATTGTCAACCTTGTAGACATGAATTAAAATTGATTTTTAATCACCGCGATCCCCTTCTGTAGTCTTTTTTTCTATCACTTTTTCTCAAAGTTTTATGATATGACCCATTAGCTTAATGCTTCTATAATTTGTATAATTTTGTATGTCTCCTTTATTTTATACAAGGGACTAGTGTACTTATCCTTCATTGATCAATATTTTATTCATTTTCAATATCAAGTTGAATAATTTTATAAGTTATTCAATATCTTACTTCTCTAGCCACTTTCATAGCTTTATTGGAATGTCATATGGTCTAACCATTTTTTTTCATTTTTCATCCCATTTAAAGCATGTTGATTTTTTATGTATTAAATTCTATGATAAAAATTTAAAATTTTTTGACCTACTTAAATTACCTAAGTTAGTCGTTTAAACCTTTATTAAAAAGTTGATGAAAATACCTTTTCGATCGCTCTTTTATATTCTCATCATTCACTAGTACTATATTACATTCGACTTTAATGCATCTTATTTGGGTAAAATCTTTTATTTTCCTCTGTCTTGCTTTAACTATGCTATAAATGTCTCTTTTCCCTTCTTTTGTATCTGATTGTTGATATACACGTTCAAAAATTTTATTCTTGGCTCCATTCATCACTTTGTTTACCTCTTTTTTATTGGTAATTGTATATATATATTTTAAAAGTTTTCTTCATTCATACAAGTGTATAATAACTTAGAAGTTGTTTTTTTTCATTTCTCTTGTAGTCTTGCACTTCCAATTTCCACTACTGAAATTTTTTACTTGGTGTTGTACATCCTTTTGACTTACCCGAGTATGCTCTTGATCACCATTTTCAAATTTAATACCATTTTATTCCATACTATATTCAAATCACTATGTATTTCTCTTGATAATTGTGCTCCTATCCTCTCCTTTAATTTCCACCACTTAATTCTAAGAGTTGTACATGTTTTCCTTCCATTTGTACTATGTTTGAGACACATATCTAATACTACTAAGTTATATTAGGTAGTTAGGTTTTTCTCAAGGATGATCCTGCATTTACAATTTTTTCTATCTTTCTTCCTAACTATACGAAAGTCAATCATACTTTTGAATGTAACCAAGTATTTTTTTTATTTTCTTTAAAAATATATTAGTTTCATATATTATCACAAAATCTAATTTAATTATGGGAAAACTCAACAATCTAAAAAAATAATCATAGTTAATCCTGTATCTTTCCTTGATTATTTAGCTTAATTGAATCCAACAATATTTTCTTAGTATCTTTCCTTGATTATTTGGCTTAATTGAATCCAACAATATTTTCTTAACATCTTATCTTACACATTGAGTTACTAAACCATAATAAATTTAGAGAACAAGGAGAATCTATAATTGAATTGATGACATTGAGTTAGCATCATTTTTTTTTTCGAAAATAAAAATAATATAGATACATACAACAATGACATCAATATTTTTTTTAGTTGACACCAGATATTCAGTTTACGTCGACTAATTCTGGGTGGCCGGCTCGACCCCACGAAAGTTTCCCATCGACTACTAGGATAAATCGAAAAGCGCTCGCAACAGGTGGCTCATTAGCCCAGCCTTCTTAGGTCAACTGCTCATTAAAGAAAATTCATTTGTTAATTTGTCAAAATTGGGACTCGATCCTTAGATGTTTGGAAAATTGAGAAGGTGTCCTGCGCACCATTGCCTCAAAGGCAATGGGGACATCAATATTGAAGTCTAACAACTTAAACCTTAATGATATAATTAGCTAAAGTTTGTGGATCGTAGTAATACATTTTTGGTTCATGAAATTCAGTCCAAATTAAAATCAAACACCATAGATTCTTTTCCTTTTTAAGTTCACAATTTTGAATTTTCTTTATGATTTTATTATCTGAAGATTTCTTGGATCTTCTATATCTATATTTTGCTCTTTTTTGGGCTAAAGCATGCCCTAATCTCTTTATTCCCATTTCATTTAAGGAAGCTAATGAAAGTCACTAGTTAATAGTTTTCTCTATTTTGAAGTACTAAAGTACTAACAATAGAAAGAAATATTTTTTTTAACTATCTTAAGCTATTTTTTGGCCTAAGTGATAAAGCTTTTTCATTGTCCTCAATAAACAAGTTTGTAAGAGTAATTTAATTGTATCTATGTTTTTTTCCATGTAATCTTCTGTGTTTCTGGATATACATTATAATAACATTTATACAAAATTGGTAGTCGGTGCACAAAGCTCCTATCAATGCAGGTCTTGGGGAAGGGTCTATTGTACGCAACCTTACCCTACTTTACAAGAGGCCATTTCCGAGACTCGAATCCATGACCTCTAGGTCATACGACAACAACTTTACCGTTGCGCCAAAACTCCCCTTCATAATAACATTTATATGTGAGATAAATTATTTTAATGATTGTGATTCAAGTCTTTTAAATCAATCAGATAAATAATTGTCACATTGATAATTTGAAATAAAAATCAAAACTAAAAGTTTGATGCTTCAAATCATGGTTTAAAATTTCGACCTCTGCCGAGGTTTCGGTCCGGACTGGAACGATACTATTTCGGTATCATATCGCGCTATGCCGATATAGTTTTGGTATTTTTTAAATATATAATATATTAATTAAAAATAAAATATTTAACATAAATATTTAAAATATAAAAATAATATGGTAATAAATATGAAAATAGATAAATAAATAAATAAAAATTTTATTATATTTTTTAGAATTAAAATTAATTAATTAGACAATTTTATTAGGGTTTAATAAAACTTCTTTATATATCCCTATCATAACTAGGAATTGATTAAAACAATTTACCGAAGTTTTAATTAAAAAAACACTCATCCACTCACCAGACTTATTGTGTGAGAAAGTCGCATGACAACGCGGCGGTTCGCGCGACTTTAGTGAGGTTGTGGGGGTCCCGCGACCCCTCTACGGTGGACGCCGGGGTCACACACCCCCTCTACGGTTGTCGTAGGGTTGCGCAACGCCTTCGCTGCAGACGCGGGGGTTGCGCGACCCCTCTGTGCGGTTGCGAGGTCGTGCGACGCCTCTCTGCTGCCATAGGGCCTGGTATCAAGGTCGTGCCGATGTCGGTCGACGGGCGGAACGAGATGTTTGGCTTGTTTCGACCGGTTCGACACGGTATTTTAATCCGTGCTTCAATTTCCGACGTAAATTTTGTTCAACATATTAATATTTAGTTATTTAGAAAAATATTAATTGCGTAAATATTCTCTTTATTATAATATTTATTCATTTTATTTTCTAACTTCTGATTCTCTTTTAACTCCGTCCATAACGAACCAGTCATTACCGGTCCCAAGTCCGGATAAAGGAGGAGGGTTGCCCGCCAGCATTAAAACTATGACAAATGTTCAATGAATGGATACATTAAACTATTGTGCTAATGTTAGGTTGTTCCTCGGAAGGGACGCGTTGCAAGGTCTGATTGTAACGTCTCGGCAAAGACCGTTACATCTTCAGAACTCGGGTGTAGTGCTAAATATGCAAGAGTTCACGTTGCAAGGTCTGACTGTATTGTATCGGCAAAGATCATTACGTCTTCATGAGAACTTGGGTGTAATGTTAAATAGACAAGAGTTCTCACAACATAGGTTGGATAAGAACAATATGATAGAAAAACTAATAGTCCAAGGAACATGAAACATAGGAATCCTCATTGGTAAATCAATGGAGGTAGTATATACGATGATTAGGAGAAGAATTAGTATTTTATGTGTATAAGAGACAAAATGGTTAGGGGAGAAGGCAAAGATGATATAGAACTCGAGTTTTAAGTTATGGTATACAGAAAAGAGTAAATTAAGAAATGGAGTGGATATTGTTGTAGATAGTTCGTTAAAGGATGAAGTTATTAGCGTAGTTAGAAAATAAGATCAAATTATAGCCCTTAAGATAATAGTGGCGAAAAAAATTATCAATATAACTAGCGTATATATACCGTAATAGGATTAGATGAAGTTACTAAATCAAGGTTTTGAGACGACTTAGATGAAGTATTACAAAACATTCTACCAAATGAAATGATTTTAATAGGAGGTGATCTAAAGGAGCATGTCAGACTGAAAAATGAGAAATATGAGGGGTACATGGGTTATGAGTTTGGAACGAGAAATGAAGAAGGGAAAATTATATTAGATTTTGCGATAGCATATGATCTTATATTAGCTAATATATTTTTTAAGAAAAAAGAAGAACGTTTAGTCATGTTCAATAGTAGGAATAATAAATTATAAATTGACTTTCTTATGGTTAGGAAGAAGGATGGAAAGATTTGTAAAGATTGTAAGGCATCCCTGGAGAAAACTTAACTATCCAATATAGGTTAGTAGTGTTAGATATACGCCTCAAGCATAATATCAATAGCAAGAAAATGTACGACTCCTAGAATTAAGTGGTGGAAGTTAAAGGATGGGAAGCAAAATATATTTAAGGAGAAGGTAGGAGTACAAGTATTAGGTGAAATATAGGGTGACTCTAATATGATATGGGATAAGATGGTATCAAAGTTGAAAATACTAGTTAAGAGTGGACTCGGTGAGTCAAAGGAACATGCACCACTAAATAAAGAATCTTGCTTATGGAATGAGAAAGTACAAAAAAAAAATAAAAGAAAAACGAATAGCGTATATGGAATTTTATATTTGTAAGAACGAGAAAATTTTTAAAAAATATACAATAGCCAAGAAAGAGGCTAAGAAAGTAGTGAATGAAGCAAAGAATGAAACTTTTGAACAATTATATCAAAAATTGGATACAAAAGAAGGGGAAAGAGATATTTATAAAATAGCTAAAGTGAGAGGAAGGAAGACAAGGAATCTTATCCAAATAAATGTATTAAAGATAAATGTAATAGGGTACTAGTAAACGATGGAGAAATAAAAGAGCGGTGGAAGAGATATTTTTATCAACTTTTTAACAAAGGTTTAGGTAACCAACTTGATTTAGGTAATTTAAATATGTCAAATGAGTATAGAAATTTAAATTTTTATGAATTCAAACTTTAAAAGTAGAACAAGGTTTAAATGGGATGTACAATGGAAAAACTACTGGACCGGATGATATTCCGATAGAGGTATGGAAGTGCCTAGGGAAATAAGATATTGAATGACTTACAAAATTATTTAACATGATATTGAAAATGAAAAAAATACCTGATCAATAATGGGTAAGTACTTTAGTTCCCTTATATAAGAATAATAGAGATGCACAAAATTGTGCAAACTATAGGGGTATTAAACTAATGAGTCAAGCCATGAAACTTTGGGAAAAAGTAAAAAAAAAAATTAAGGAAGGAAACCATAGTGGCCGAAAATCAATTTGGACTTATGCATGGAAGGTCGACAATAGAAGCTATATATCTTTTTAGAAAAGAGAGGTGTTAGCATAACATATATTGAACTAATTAAGGATATGTACGGGGATATAACGATCAAAGTAAAGACTTCAGGCGGAGTAACTAAATTATTTTCAATAAAAATAGGGTTACATCAAAGATTAGCTCTAAGTCCTATCTTTCTACACTAATTATGGACGAACTCACTATATACATTCAAGATACAGTACCGTCGTGCATGTTGTTTGCAGATGGTATTGTTTTAGTAGATGAAACACGTGGAGTAAATGCTAAACTAGAATCTTGGCGGAACTAGAAGGAAAAGGTTTTTGGCTTAGTAGAATAAAGACAGAATATATAGAATTTAAGTTTAACAATATTAGACATAATGAGACAATTGTTAAGATATGAGATGATGAGTTGTTCGGAACTGAAAACTTTAAATATTTAGGATCAGTTTTGCAAAACGATGGAAGGATTGAGAGAAATGTCTTACATAAAATACAAGTAGGATGGTTGAAATGGAGGCGAGCGTCGGGTGCTTTATGTGATCGTATAGTACATCTAAAACTTAAAGGAAAGTTCTACAAAATCGCAGTTAGACCTGCTATGTTATATGAAGCTGAATGTTGGGCTATGACTTGAGTACATGAGTAGAAGATAAGAGTTGCAGAGATGATGATATAAAGGTGGACGTGTGGACATACGAGGATGAACAGAATAAGAAATGAGAGTATTAGAGAGAAAGTCGGAGTTGCATCTATTGAAAGAAAACTCCGAGAGACGTTTAAGATGATACAAATATGTACTTAGACGACCAATAAATGATCCAATTAGGCGATGTGAAACTATGACATACATACATCAAACGAGGAAGAGTGTCTACCAAAAAAGACTTGGTTAGCAACAATAAAACAAGATAAAATTTATTTAAGTATAGATGATATAGTAGGAGATAGAGATCAATAACGTAAAGGATTCATATAGCCGATCCTACCTAGTGGGATAAGGCTTAGTGGTTGTTGTTGTCGTCGTTGTAATTTTTGATTTTCAGTCTATAATGTCACTAATATATGACTTAGATTTATTTTATCTTTTTGGTTATGTTTTCTAAAATTATAGAAAATTCAATATCCATTAAATTTTTTTTTGTATTTAAATAAATAAATTTCATACTAAATTGTGCAATGAACGAGTATTGATCATCAATCAAAATTATAATATTCATGCAATAAAAGTCGAGTAGTATGTATAAATAATTGCTATAATATTTGACATATAAGTAGTCATTTTTATATGCTAATAATGGAATACTAATTCAAAGTTATATTATTATGTATTGTAAAATTTATTCAAAGGCATGATCTTTTTATTTGAGCATATACATATATTTAGATGATTGTATTTTTATCCACTTAATTTTATTTTAATCTTTTATCATTATTATTTTTAATTGAAGGGGAGCTTGGCACAACATAAAGTTGCTGCCTTGTGACCTAGAGGTCACATGTTCGAGTCTTAAAAATAGCCTCTTGTATAGTAAGATAAGACTGCGTACAATAGACCCTTCCACGGGACCTCGTATTGGCGGGAGTTTCGTGCATCGGGCTGCCCTTTCCCTTTTATCATTATTATTTTTAATTAAAATATTTGTCAATATATTTAGCTGTTCAACATTGAGTTTATGACTTGCCATTCTTCTAAACAAATTCTTAGTATTCTCAATTCAGCATCTTATGCTTCTTATCAGAAAAATTAAGCATATCAAGGATGATCAATGTTTATGGTTGATGTTGGTTATATGTGGGGAATAAACATTCAGCCTATGGTATTCCATTAGGATATACTATCATAATCCGGCGGTCAGTATTCAGAAAGTAAACACAGCATGGTGTATATCCCAAGTTTTACTATACATGGTGCTTGATCCAAAAATGTCAAACTTCCATTTCTTGTGTGGAAATCCATACTGACAACTTGAAACTATAACAGCATCATCATCTGGCAATTTCCCATCTTTGTAGTGGCTACTATAAGTTGCTATCCAATATAAATGAAAATTAAGAATACTAGATGATAGTTTTGAAAAATTCTTTTACTTTGTAATAAAATAAAGTTGTTGTGTGATTTGGTGGTCATGGGTTTGAATCACGGAAAGAGCCTCTAAGTCTTCGTATAATAAATCCTTTTTTGGGACCCTGCATTGGTGGGAGTTCCTTCGGGCTTCGTACAATAAAGTGAAGTTTCTTTTGGTAATTTGATAGCACTGTTTATTTTACTCTCTTATCATATTGTTCTGTTTCTAGAATATAAAATCTGATGCATATCTGGACAAGGCTGGCTGATACAAAACAATATTTTTCAGCGTAATAATACAGGGGAGTATGCATGTTCCTTTTTATGGACGAGCAGATGCGAGTACATCAACCATCAAGTGTTTTGGCATCTCGATTGATGTTTCCTAATTCAGGATATATCCATGGAAATGGTGATGCTGGTTATTTGCCTCAGACATCTGATTCTATGATGAGGTTTTGGATTATCACATCTTTCATCAAGATATTTTAGCTAATCATTCTCTGTTTTGAAATTGTATCCTGTAATTTCATGTTAAGCTTTTCCCCCTTCTCTCTATAGGCATCAATATCAAAATGCTCCTGGTCCTAGTAATGCGGATGAACCCAATAACCGTTTAGTGGATCCAGACATTGCGGTAACATCTAGTTGGTTGAATGGTCTGTTCTTTAGTAAATAGTTATACTATATTTATTGTTTTTTTTTTCTTTTTTGCTTTCAGGAACTTTACTACAGATCCCACATGCAGGAAGAAGAGATCTTACTTCTCCGCAGACAAATAAATGATGCCTGTATGAAAGTATGAAGCTGATGATTTGACCTTTACTATGCTATGCTTCATCTAAACTCATTTGAAATATTGTTTTGTTTTTTAGGAACTTGATTTACTCAATGAGAAGCATATTTTGGAAAGAAGGCTTTGTGAATTGCGGATTGTATGTATACAATGCGAGTATAAATAATTTATAGAATATTTTCCTGTGTGGAAGACTATGAAGTATCATTTTGTCCAATAGGCACTTGATGAGAAGCAGGATGATGCAATATCCAGTGCTTTGAAAGAATTGACTAAAAAGAGAAGCTATTTTGAAGAAAATTTGAGACTGGCTAACGAACTTAAGGTGGTGTATACTCCTATCTGAAACTCTTCTATAATTTGAACATGTTTCTTGTCTTCAATTTATAACATCTTATGTATATCTGTTATGAATTACGTTTGTCATTGTTCTTAGAAGTCATAAATCTTTGAACAACTCCATGTGTAATTTTTAGGAAATCTACTTCTCCAGCTATCTGCCTAAAGTTATCTGGCTATTGACAATCTTGCATTCATAAAATCAGTTGGGAACCTGAGCTTTGAGTTCGAAAACTTCATTAAAGCATCTAGGACAAACAATTTCCATTATTTTACAAGGCTGAGGTTCTGTTACTTCAACCTTATTAGATGCCTCATTTGTCTTTTGTTTTCACCTTCTTCTGTCTCTCTACATATTCTTGGCTGTGATGATTCGATTCAGTTGGGGAAAAAGTTTTATTAGAATATTAGTATGCAAGTTACATGGCTTGATTGATGATGATGATAATGTAATTAGTATGCAGGTAATTCATTGCAAATGTTTCTTGTTTTAGGTGCAGTTGGTTGACTATTTATTTCATGTTATCTTTGGATAGTGGTTAGGATTTACCATGCTATTCAAATCCTTCAGATGTGAGTGTTCAGACATGGGTGATTATTGGAAATCACCTAAAGGTTGTGTTTTTTGCTTAATAAATTGGGACAAAAAAATTCAGATAGCAAGTATTGACATATTGTATGGAATATAAAATAAAGGGTGTTAACCACTTAACCTACACTTGATTGAACATTGTTGATTGATTGAAGCACCTTGAGTCTTTGTCACCTTTGTAATTCCATTGCTTCACAAATACTTGCCAATTAAAATTTGCATTAGTTCAACTAGGATATTTTAGTCTTTTAGTAATAGTCACTAAAAACAAATATTAGATTTATGGCATTCCAAATAGCATTACCCAAGGTTTTAGGGGCCGAACCATGTTGATCGACATGAGTAATATTTACAGTTTCACCCACTGTTTGACACTGAAATGCTTTAGCATTGACATAGAAGCTCAAGACGAAAATAGAGAGGGAGAGAAGAGAAGTTGAGGGAAAGAAGAATACTTTAGAGAGAGATGGTTAACGGGCGTAATGATGGGGCACCGTGATAGGTGTAGTGGGCGTGGCGGCCGGTGGGAGTAGGTGATGGGTCAACATGAATCAAGGAGAGGGATCACTAGGAGAGGGGAAATAAGTGTAGATTGATAAGAAAGAATTAATAATTCCTAGCTTTTTAAAAGTAGTCTTGTTCTAATTAAATACGATTGAACCCAATAATCCTAGGGCAAAAATCAAAAGTGTGTCCCAAATTAAGAGAAACATCAAATGGGCGTCTTATATGAAATTTTATCCCTAAAATACCCTTGACCCAATGCTGTTGTAGTAGTTATCCGATAGCTTCGACATGTTATAACAGCTAGTTGCTAACTTCTACACGATCGATCATGATCAGATAATACTCATTTCAAATATAGTAGGTGTGATGAAGTTCCCTTACTTTGTTTTGCTCATTGAAATATTATTTTAATCAAATTATTATTCTCAAATAAACAAAATTAACATAAGTTAATCACACTATGTAAAAGCTAGCAGTAAACTTCTACACGTTATAGTAGTTAGTTGCTTGCTTCAACATGACCAATCGTGATCGGATAATACTTATTTTAAATGTAGTGGATATGATGGAGTCCATTTAGTTTGTTTTGCTCATTGAAATGTTATTTTAACTAGGTTATAACCCTCAAATAAGCAAAATTAATATAAGTTATTCACATTGTTGTAGAAGCTAGCAACCAACTTCTATACGTTGTAGCTGCTAGCTTTTACACGATCAATTGTGATTAGATAATGATTATTTCAAATGTAGTGGGTGTGATGGAGCTCCCTTAGTTTGTTGTGCTCATTGAAATATTATTTTAATTAGGTTATCACTCTAAAAAAATAAAATTAACATAAGTTAATCACGGTTGTAAAAGTTAGCAGCCAATTTCTACACGTTGTAGTAGCTAGCTGCTATCTTCTATCATAATGCTCATTTCAATTGTAGTGGGTGTGATGAAGTCCATTTGGTTTGTTTTGCTCATTGAATGCTATTTTAACTATGTTATCACTCTCAAATAGCAAAATTAACATAAGTTAATCACACTATTGCAGAAGACATCCAACTTTTACATGTAGCAACTAGTAGCCAGCTGCTACAACTTAAATCTTAAAATTGGTCTAGAGTATTTCGGGTAGTTTACTTTTAATGAGGTGCCCATTTGACTTTAATTGGAAAAGGAGTGCCCATATTTGTCAAATGATGGGCGCCCTTTTGATTTTTGCCTATTATCCTGTATATGAACTTGGTTCAATTTTAGGTTGGCCATAATAAATCCAAATCTAATCACTATATTTACTCACTGACCTCCCTCCTAAACTAACTTCCACTCACTCTAAAAAGTAAATAGTACTTTTGCTTCCTTAATTAATTATCTAATAAATTTCAATTTTTTTTTAAAAAATAAAATTTTAAATAGGACAAAATTTGGCATCTAACATTGGTGATGATTTTTCTTGTGTTTTAACTTTTGTGACATTGGGAGAGATTGAAAGAGATTGTCTGAACCAAGAACGGGAAATCTAAGGTTTGACGATATTGTATCGAGCTTTTCCTCTTCCTATGGGTTCTCTAAGGTTTGGTTTGAATGTTTTGGAACAACTATGGTTCGATCTGACTATTTATCTAATTAGATTTATTTTATTAGAATATCATTAAAAATACATGATACTCCTTTTGGTACTGGCAAGGTGACATGATGTCTATTTCACTAAACTTTATCTAATTAGTGTAAATTTTAGTTCGAATTAGTGTTGTATTAATTTTTTTAGAAAGTAAAATGTATTTATTTGTTTTTATCTAACAATATTAAGTTGCTTAACGATTGAAAACTTACATAAAGCAATATAAAATTAAGTATAAGAGAGAAATTATTTTTTTAAAAAAAATAGAAAACAAAAAACATATGAACACTCATTCATCAAAAAATTGTTAGATATATATAAATAATGTGTGCATTATATTAATAAGGCAAAGGCATCATCTCCTCATCCCTTCACTATACAATAACAAATCTAATTTTATTTATATTGTTAAATCAAATTTAAATGTCACTTTTACATATTCTTGAAATAAAAAAATTACATTAATATGAATAATTTAAAGTAAAGGTTGAAATAAATGTAACATAAACAGTGCCTATAAGATGTCGAACGTGGAGACAAATCTTCATGACAATTCTAGATGTTCTCGGACTTGATGTCCCCTTGGGACGGTCTAGTGGTTAGTGCACGAGGTGTTGCTACCATGAGGTCTGGGGTTCGAATCTCGGCAAAGCCGAGGTAAATACCTCCCTTATGTGCTAGTCACTATTCCAAAGGCTAGTAGTTGCCCGTGATTTACCTCTGTTGGCCTTGGGACGGGTTGGCGGGGGCGCTGGGGGCAAGCGTATTCGCCTTTTGCCACCAAGTATAAAGACTATTTCATTGTGTGTAATAATAATAAAAAATTTGATTTTGAATTTATAACTTACTGATAGCTGCGGTAAAAGATTCAAGAGGTACCACACATTTCATGAGGTAATATTGAAATATACAGTCAACATGCAATACCTGAAATATAAACTCAATAGTGAATATCTATGACAATCAAATATTAAAAAACTATTTTTAAAATTAACATATACTAATATTTAAAAAGAAAAAAGTATTGAAACCGTATTGGCACATATTGAAATTGTATCGCTAATCAGAAACCCATTTGAAATTTTAAACCTTGGCTTTGAACATCTTTTCTAATCTCATATATGAACTAATTTATTATTTCTTACTTTTTAGATATTTTTCTATGTTTCATCACAAACCTATGGATGTGAGGCAATTGATACCTGGATCTTCTCACTAACCATTATAACAATAGCCTTTAACTTGACAAGGAACCAGTTTTAATAAACTCATTCCTTGGGTGTTATGGCATATGTCTCTGAAGATAGAAATTACACAAAAGCAGGGAAACTGAGGGTTTTGTGATTAGTCTGGTGAAGTTCCAATAAAACACCTTGAAGGACTGAGACTTTGCTAACTTAAATCTTCCAGGTTCACATGCATGACAATTGCACTAGAATTATCGAGCCTGCTATTTGTACATTACATAGAGCATCTTATAAATTCATTGTTGAACAATAAATTTGTTAAAACATATTGAGCAATGCATCTTCTTTCATTGATAATAACTGACTTCTTTGCCAATTTTGTTTAGATTGTTGAAGAAGAGATGTACATACTAAATTCTTCATTGCTGAGCTTATTAGCTGAATATGACATACGACCTCATCTAATCAGTTCTTCTGCAATCTCTTATTGTATAAAGGTAATAGCTAGTCACAATTGCTCTCATTTTGCTTGTCATCCATTAATCATTTTAGTTATCACTCTTACTTCCTGTGCATGCTTTATTTTGCTTCCACTCCATTGGTGCTTTTACAGCATCTTCAATGCTAGAAAATAAGACTGTTTAATTACCTTTAAGAAATGATGATGGTTGATGTGAACTTTTCTTTCTACAATATTTCTCGATTGATTTCTCTGCTGATATAGACAATACTTCAAGTTTAAGCTTGTTGTCATATCTAGACTGGCGTAAGATGAATTAAATTGCACAGACATATGATAACAATTTCATGTTTCATTGTGCATATCTGTTAATGTTCATTTAGTTCGGAATTGTAGTTTAAATATTCCATGATTCTAGACTCCCATTTCTCATAAGCTGGTAATCTTTTTGATGTAGCAGCAGTAAGAAAACTCACAAAATCAGAGAAAACCTAATTTTGAAGATGATCACTGAGAAGTTGCGTAGTGGAGTATTTCATGTGCTAGTTGTTGGGTGGAATGATGAAATTTTCCCCATCAATTGGCATGATGAAATTTAAGACCTTTATTCTTGTCTGAAATATCCTTAAATTCAAACTTAAAAAAACTTTGTAAAAATTAGTATTTCATGCTAGTAACTCTGTTAGTACTTAAAGGTAGAGTCTTATGCGCATGTTAGCTCTTTTGTCTAGCCATGTGGTTATGACTCATACATAGAAATTAAGACAATTAGCATTAACTAGAATTTGAGAGGAAAATTAGCACTAATGGACCTGTGTGAGACTTGCTGATATATTTTTTGTTTGTTTATTTCAGCAATTGTACCAGCATATGCAATGGAAGATTAGATCTTATGTAAGTTATAATTCTACTAACCTCTCAGGTATTTTTGCTCGTATTGATAATTTTGACTTGTCATCTGTTTTCCTCGTGCATTACAAGCATTCTATAACTTTGGCCTTCAGGAATTTTCTAGGTGGTTAAGTTTTTTGGATAAGTAAAATATATATATCAAAGCAAGACCAAGGTACAATTTCTAGAAATTAGTGGCGTCTCACGTCAATGTCAGAAACACTCCCAAAGTCCGGTAAACATGGATTTGTACATTTCTAAAAATTTTCTCACTCCAACTATCCCTCATCAAAGATGCAAATTTTCCTAGATCTCCATACAAAGCGTATCAAAGTCGACGCTGACTTTAGCCAAGAGACAACCTCCTTTGAAGACACGCCCAAAGGCTTGTAGCATCCGTCGGTAGATAGACATCAGGAGGGCACATAAAAAACAAGTGCTCTCATGACTCCATCTCCCACCTACAAAAGACACAACATCGATCCTTTAGGTAGTCCAGTCTGTCTCTGGTGGGAAGTTGCATTTGAGCAACATCTAAAGCGTAACTGCATGACTAAGATGGATATAGAGCTTCCACACTGTCCTCACCTAGGGCTTCTTAGGGTTGGGATGCCTAAAGAAGTTATAAGCCCTAGCCACACTTCCGTCCTGCTCAAACTAATCTACCAACCTCTGTATAATACATGTCGGCGACCCAGTAGCCGTAAGGATGAGGTCACGAATCTACAACAACCCTTGATCAATGGTGGATCCGAGTGCACTGCCTCCCAAGTCCATACGCCCGCCTGTCTCAAATATATATGATGTAGCCACTTGATCCAAAGAGCATCCACCTTTGCCTATATCCGCCAAAGTTCCTTAGCCAATATCCGCCAAAGTTCCTTAGCCAGTAAGGCAAGGTTCCAAACTTTCAAGTTGTGGAATCTCAATCCTCATTCCTTGGGCCTATACATATCCGCCCAACATTGGGGGTATTTGGACATCCACATAAAAGATCTGCACATGTTATAACTGTGGTTAATAATACCAAGGGGGAAAGGAAGTATAGAGAGTCAAAAACACTCCACTCCTTGTAACACCGAGGTGATGAGTTGCTCCTTCCCCACATAAGAAAGTGTCTTTTGCGGCCAACAATTAATTTGCCGTACTAGAGAGTCAAGGAGTGGGCTATAATCCGATATCCGTAGATGCTCAGCAGCAAGCGGTATCCCCAAATATTGAAAGGGCATAATCCTCTCCTTGAAGCCTGTAAGAGAAAGGAGCCACATGTGCATTGAGTCATCCACTCCAGCTAGATAGATGTTCGACTTTCGGTTATATATTGTGTAACTTATTGTCACGCCCCGGAGGAGTCCCTGTCCGAAGAAATTTCGGCAGCATCTCCCCTGTACGGCGGACAATCTGAAA
>JBBMJZ010306284.1:0-17864 GCA_037833815.1 Zingiber zerumbet
CACACGATTCAAAATTTTTAAATCTGAATTCGATCCATTTGAATTCGAACCGAAAATTCAAATAATTTATAAAAAATAAATTTTTAGACTTTTTTTTATAATATTTTACTTTATCTTAATATTTATTATTATTATTATAATATAAATATTAATATACATTAAAGTATCTTGATTTTAAAATAATATTTAATTTAACCTCTAAAAATCTACTAAAATTTAAATTTGGATCAATCTGGACCAACACAAATTCAGCTTAAAAATTTTTCAATCGGAAAACTCTCCAATCCAAATTTAGCCTAAACTTGAGTTTTTTCAGATAGATTGGGTTAAGTTATTAGGTTGAATTCATTTTTGACACTTCTAGTCATTATCAATAATTTCTCAATTAAATTTTTTTAATTCAGATATCTAAATTATTATGATCTGATTAACTTAAAAAAAAATGATTAATTAGGATCCATACAAATTTTCTACAGGATAAATCCAGAAGCACCTAAGAATTCTAAGAGATGATTCATTCGAACCTTTGTTTTTTAGAAAGCCCATCCATCGATTATCATTGTACCATATCTCCAAGGGCAAAACAAAAAAAATCTCATACCTTGAAAATATTTAAAGTTGCTCTAATATGTTGAAAAAATATTAAGTAATTAAAATTATTTTAATATGTCTCAAAATTGCTCAATTTTTTTATTTGGTCATATTTATTTTGATCAAAATTGTTTTCGTTAATTTTGATCCAAAGTTATTATAACAACTTTAGAGATATAGAGTGCTTTTTAAAAATGAATCACCCTCTTTTAGTAATAATAATTTTAACTCATAAAAAAAAAAAAAGTGGAATTTAAAAGTGGAGAAATAAGACTCTAGTCGAGCGATGCAACTGGAGTTGATTGAAGTTTGGATGCTAAATTGGAAACGCTACCCGATAATAACTCCGAACACGAGAAAAAACGTTTTGACCTTGAGCACAGGACTCAAAGCCGCGTTGCGCGAAGTGATAGAGAAATGGAAGAAGAGCGGCGAAGAGAGAACAAGGGCTTCGACGACGAGGACGACCTCTGCTTTCTTCTTCTTATTATTCTCCTCCTCCTCGTCCCTCGTCCTTCGTCCTCCCCCTCCCATGGGCGACACTGTTTGGGGTTTTGCTTCTCGTGCTGTTCCTCCGCTAGTGCTTGCTTGAACCTTGTCCGCCTCTACTCTACCGCCGCCCCTTGTCCTAAGTCCACATGCCTTGGTGGAACTGGAAGAGGAGCCCTAGGCATCTCCTCTCGTCTTATTCTCCTTCTTCAGCCTCCGTACCCACCTCCCCGGGACGCGCTGCCGGCGGTGGCGGTGGCGGCCGCGGCCGCAGCCGCCCTAAGGATCCCCGCGTTTACCCCTCCAGACGCTTCCAGCCCCAACCAATTCTTACCCGCCAGACCAATCTCCGCCGTTTGACAGAACACGAGCTCAATGCGTTGTGCCAGGACGCCGTGGAAGAGGCGTCGAGCTCCACATCGGTGTCCGGGTCCCCCAGTAACCTCGTCGCTATTGCCGCCGCCACGAATTCTACTCCCGTCTCTCGCTCTCCCAGCGAACTTTACGACGTCCAGTTGCGATCGGTTTCATCGCCTATTGTGTTGCCGCGACCGCCCCCACATCCAGAGTCCTCTGTTAGAGCTTCGACACTAAAGGAATTGAAGTCGGGGCAGGATTTTTGTTTCAATTCCGCAGAATCTGTGGGCGGGCCTCTGCCATCACCCTGGGAGGATTTTGGCAAGACGGATGGTGTTGGTAGAATTGGCACAGCTACGGAGTCTACATCATTTGGGCGGTATGCTTTTTGTTGCCTTCTTGCGCTAAAGATTATTTAATCAGCTAATGATTATATTTCGCCTTGTTTCATGGTTTCAAGTTAACGATTATTTTTCTTATTAAATGGATGTTGTAGTTCTCTATTCAATTGCTGATCATTCGGAGATGAAGTGAATTCATATGAAATCTTTTCTCAAGTAGTTTGTCTTATGATTGTGGAGATCCCTGAGCAAAAAAAAAAAAGTTTCTTGATGTTGACAATAGAGGGGTTTGTTTCATCTTATGGTCACTTAACATGTTTCTTGTACATAATGGACGGATTATACTCTTATAACCACGCCATGAAGAGCAAGGTTTAGAACGACTGCATCAGATTACTTTTTTGCAGTCCACTTTACTCCCTTACTGGAAGTCATGAGCTAATTGTGTTCGTATAAGGCCCAGATGAATAGAAAGCCTCTCCTCTTGTTCCTTTTCATGTCTGTATTTTAATAGAACTGCAAGAATACTTCATCTCTTCCTTGAGCAACTTATATTTCATGCACAGAAGTCATATGATATGTCCACATGCTCCAGCATAATAAAAGACAAATGTTTACCTGGTTTGACAACTATTTGTGTAAAATTATTTCCTGGATTCTTTTGGTTTTGGTATCGGAGCACATTGATGATGTCTCATGTTGTTTCATTGCAGCACGTCATCTCATGTTTACCCGGAGCAAGAGGATATACTGTTGAATAAATCATCTATTAGAGATCGGAGGCTGCCCCAGGAACCAAATTATGCCAGCACGAAAGACATCACATTGAACATTCCTGCAAAAAGTGTTATCATCAGTGAATTTTTAAGTCCTGCTGGTAGTCCCGTCCATACCCCTAGGCGATCCACTGGCGTAGCCTCTTTGGCTTCTTTGATTGGCACCCCAGGGCTCCAAGTCTTGTCAGCACCATACATCCCTCATGATAGTGTGGCTGCTTTCTCTTCTCAGACTTCACCCAAGAAAATGCAGAGTCCTGAACATTCTCCAGTTTATAGTTTGGCAACTAAAAGGCATATCTCAAGACCTAGAAATCATAGTGCACCAGCATCCCCATTGCACATAGCAATGCACTCAGATAGCTTAACTGCATGGCATGATAGTGGTGGAAATGTAAACGTCCACCCACTTCCTCTCCCTCCTGGTGCTTCACCTTCTAAACAATCAGCTTTTTCTTATCCTTGTTCATTGAAAGTAGATGTTCCAGTAGTGGCAAATCAATGGAAGAAACGAAAACTAATTGGGAGTGGAACATTTGGGACTGTATATGAAGCCACCAACAGGTAGATATTTATATTTTAAAGTTGATAAAATGGTTTCTTGTGTCTTTATATAACATTTTTTTTATGCTTTTAACAGTTATAGTGGTGCATTATGTGCGATGAAAGAAGTTAATATAATCCCTGATGATTCCAGATCAGCTGAATGCTTGAAGCAGTTGGAACAGGTTAAATTCTTCAAATTATCCTATGACGTTGGCTTAATGCCTTTAGTATTCATTTATGCAACAAGGTTTTTAGCAATTTCATTTTTGAATCCCACGGCCAACTATCATGAAAGCTGTGCTGCAAACTTACTGGTTGTTTTGTGACCCTAGGTTCTAAGTTAATTCTGTATTCATTTTGATCTATTGCCTCATCATTAGTTAACCTTTCCTATTACATATAGTGATCACACTTTTTCATGTTCTTTATGTGAAAATTAAGCTTGTTCTATGCCCTGCAGGAAATAAAGTTCCTTAGTCAGTTTAAGCATCCAAATATTGTTCAGTACTACGGGAGTGAAATGGTGTGTATTAATTTGTCATGCTACACTCCATTATTTTTCCTCTTTTTTAACTATATATTAATTCTGTTTTTTCATGCAGATTGAGAATCAGCTTTACATTTATCTAGAATATGTTCATCCTGGTTCAGTTAACAAATATGTTCGTACATATTATGGAGCAATGACTGAATGCATAGTGCGCAGTTTTACTTGCCATATCCTTAAAGGCTTGGCTTACTTGCATGATAAAAAGATCATGCACAGGTCAGTATCTTTGTAAAAACAAGGATCTCTTTGAGTTATATTGCTATTCTGTTATATGTTTACTCCATTAGTGCACTAACTGCACATACAATGGAATTTTAGTGAGTAACTAATTCGTATTAGATACAGAATTCATCCAAATTAAGGAGGTCCATAACAAATTGATAAATCTGTATGGTAAAAGCAAAAAAGAGTAGCAAGGAAATATTTTAGGTTATGGAATGGATTCCTAACACAACAATTTGGTCCTGCAGGGATATCAAAGGAGCAAATTTGCTTGTTGACGTGAATGGTGTTGTCAAGCTAGCTGATTTTGGGATGGCAAAGCATGTAAGTGCTTGGTAGCATTCAAAGTGGAAAGATAAATCATCTTCTTCCATGGTTATCTACCTGATTTTGCATAAATAAGAATGTTCCTTGAGGAATTGTTTACATGAGGAGAGAAAGGCTTGAAGGATGAGGGGGAAGCCTGTGGCCTATCTCTCATTAAGGAACTAAATATGATATAGCATCAGGGAATTTATCATGATAATCATTACATATTCTGACTCATGAAGAAACTATAAATCTAGAACAAATAATATGGCACAAACCCACTATGCCTATAAATGTCTTCTGCCCGTCACTATTCCAAGGGCCAGTAGCCACCCGTGATTTACCTCCTCCGTGTTGGCCCTGGGACGGGTTGGCGGGGGCGCTGGGGCGAGCGTAGTCGCCTTTTTGCCAACTTATTAATACTAGTACCTCTAACAGAATTAACAGCACAATATTTAAATGATCTATGCACATAAATGATATTCTGGCATGCTATTGACTAATATGTTGATTTCATTGTTCAGCTAAATGGAGCTACAACTTGTCATTCAATGAAGGGATCTGCATTTTGGATGGCTCCAGAGGTAACTACTTCTCTTTATTATAACATCCATTTCTTTTTCTATAGTATTTTTTTTATGGGTGCAATGAAATGCATCTTTAATTACTGTCGGTGGAGTCTGCGAATGGTGATATGATACCTGTGATAGGTTTAGGTTTGGGCTTGGGTATAGGTGATCTTAGGCATTATAGTAATACTATATTCAATGCAAATTTCGGGCATTAGTTAATTTCTTCTTTAAGATATAAGGTCTGTCTCTTGCTCTAATCAACGAATTTTTGCCATCCCTGTCTATTTTTTCCTTTATCTACATTTATTCTCTCACTTATTCATATGCTGCTTCCCCAGCAAGACTTTTTGCCATTTCACTATATTGAACAATTAACATCGTGTTCAAGTCACTGCAGCAATCATCTGAGTATTTGTAATTGATGGTAGGATTTCTAAGGTGTTTTCTGTATGGCTGTGTGTAGCAACACTTTCTGATTTGATTATGATTTTCAAGTCAGCGAGTTGGTTAATCAACTTAAAATCTCCCTGCCCAAGGAGTAAACTGCTTTGAAAATGGTTTCTGCTAGCAGAATTTATCAAACCTAGTAGACTCTCTCTGGCTTCAGAGTATTACTTTCCATATTTAATTTTAAATTGATCCGTTTCAATTCAGGTACAGCTTTTATCACTATATAGATCTCAAATTACCTTTTTGTTGCAGATGTTAAAGGCCACAATGAACAAAGAAATTGTTTATGATGTTTCTGTTGACATCTGGAGTTTGGGTTGTACGATCATTGAGATGTTCACAGGGAAACACCCATGGAGTGATCTACATGAGGTCTTTATTCTTTTATGGCTATGTTGTTGAGATGCTGCAGCCTTTTCAGTTTAAGTTTCTTTCTACTAGTCATCACTTTTTTAGACACATTAATTATTTCCTATTTTGATTTTTTAAGGAACTTGTACTATAGGTTTGTTGTGTTCAATTTCTCATGTACATTGTCAGACTTTAAAATTCAGACATATGTATAGAATTTGACGACACTAACTCTTTACTCAAATAAGGCTGACTGAGGCTAAGGGAGTACATAACTTACTCTTGACTGACAAACACTTGACTGATTCTTGCTTCTATTTTTTGGGTTTTAAGTTTGGTGCTAAACATTCGGGGAGTCTGCTGCAGAATAAGCCACCATTTGGGAGAAGGCAAGCACATTCTAGGAGCTAATGCATGCTCGGAATTAATTGCTCGATCATACATAAGATAAAACAACTAGTGTGATTGGTGAAGTAACAATTTATCCCAAAGAAAATAAAACTTTGTTTTTCCAGATTTTTTTGCTGAAGAATCAATATGTTATGGTTTTCTCTGTGGCGGTTCCTTGTCTGTCCTTGAGAATTTCTTGTGCAAAAGGACAATTTTTTTAGAATGCACTCCATGGATTTTCTTCGTTTGGTGATTTTTATTTCTATTACAATGTGCATGTGAATTATATAAAGCAATTCATCATTATTTTTGTAGCTTTCATATCTTTTTATTCTTGCGGATCTGAAGTAAATTTATTTATGATTAACACAGGCTCAAGCTATGTTTAAAGTCTTGCATTATCATCCACCAATACCTGAAAATTTGTCCAAGGAGGGCAAGGACTTCCTCCAGCGTTGCTTCCGAAGGAACCCTGCAGAGAGGCCAACTGCTAATTTGTTGCTCCAGCACCCCTTTGTACTAAACATCTAGCAGCACAGCCTTAATAGTCCTGTCCAGCCTATTACAGAGATCAAACCAACTGTATGTCTCATTCTTCCTCTGGATACTTCTAAATCATGCTATTTTGGCATTTTTAGATAAACTGAAAAAAAAAGTTTCTTTTATCACAAGATTGTACTCATAGCCCAAGCAATAGAGGCACACCCAAACATTGCCCATTTGTGAAAAGGAAACCTACAACCACTCGGTAAGCTTGCTATATGTGATCCTGACTTGATTTCTTTTGGTTTCGCATTTTGGGCTCTATTTAACATTGTTTTATTAACAGTGATCATGGTCAATCTCCATCTTATCCTGAGAAATTCGAGTCAGCTGCATCTCATCTTTCATCTCCTTCCATCTCCAAAAGCTTCGCTAGTTTATCCCCTCCCTCAAAATTCACAGCATCAAATGCAGCTGGCTCTTCAGCACCTACTCAACACTGGGCTTTGCCGAGCGCTAGGAAACTTCAGCCCTATGCACGACACAGACCTCATGAGAAAGATTATGCAACTTCCTTCTAAAATGGAGTGGCTATTTTCCATAGGATGGGTGTCTGAGACTAACAACTAAATAGCTAAGATCATGTAACCATTTGTGATATAATCTCTAGTTCAACTCACATTCCTACCTAACCATGGCCAAACAATTCGTCGACAAAGAATTCCCCAACCTTGAGCTGTGCTGAAGTATGAGAGAAAGCTGGTTTTTGTATATTGCAGTGCTTGCCGAGTCCAGCATTATTTATTTGAATGCATCATGTATGATAGTGTCAATTTAGGTTTAGAACTCATTTGTTTTCTTGGATTTCATAATGTATTATGCCCTTCGTCTAATACAAAAGATTAAAATGCCGACTGCCAATTGCTGAGACATTTGCTATGGACGCGTAGTGTGTATATGATTTTGTCTATGGATTATTCTCCCGAGTAATTCCTTTACTATTTGCTTTCTTTTAAACAAAATACTCTCATAGTACTGATTGTATCTGCATCCACAAAGAACTGCAATTTGTAAATAGGGAATAGGATAGATGAAATGAGAGTGAAAGCCCTCATTTAAAAGATTTCATTGAATTTAATTTCATTTTGTTTATTATAGACCCCAATGTTCTTGCCAACATCGACAACGCCATAAACACAGCCGGAGCTATAGTAGATCGATACTGATTCATGTCATGGTTAGTTATCCACATCAAAGATATTAGGGTACAAAGATTTTGGTAGCAAGTCCAGCATTAAAGGAAGACAAGGAACAAGAAGTACATATGAGTAATATAAAGAAAAGTCTGATTAATTACTCAAATCTAACCACTCAATTACGCACACGAATAGGTTCCAAAATCAAAATCTCATATTACATTTTACTGAAATAAATCCCCACTCGCAATCTCCAGAAACCGTGGTCATCTCGCCATGGCTCAAGAAGCCATGGAAAGTTGAAACCTTATTATCAAGCCCCAGCTAGCTAGAGGATCTACCAACAGATGCTACGAAGAAAACGTAAATTACCAACAAACTGCATTCTCTTTGCTAAACCGCTTTGACCAGCAAAGGGAAATATTAGCTACGGAAATCTTTCAGTCACTCTGTTTCAGCTGCCAATTCCTTCCCTCATAGGAAATACAATCTAATTGTTTCTTTCAGGCTTTTATCATGCACTCAATTAACAAACCTTCAACTCTGGCAATTCAATGACACAAGCACACTCGACCACTTCAGCTCCAACACGATCTGCAAATAACAGAGAATCATAATCAAAATACAAATGTCAGTTTGATTGGGGCATTTATATATAAACGAGAAACCTAAAGAGAGAACCAGAGGAAGAAAACCCACCGAGGAGCCTCATAGCAGCAGCTAATGTTCCCCCAGTTGCAATTAAATCGTCAATAACAAGTGCCCGATCTCCTGCCTGAACAGCTCCTACATGCATCTCCATTTTGTCTGTACCATACTCTAACGAGTATTCCTCAGAAATAACTTCCCCTAAAGCCCACACAAAAATTAGTATATTATCTACACAATGTAGCGATAACGAAAACCTGATTGGCCAGGAAAGAAATATACCAGGCAACTTCTTTGGCTTTCTCATAGGAACAAACTTTGCTCCAATAGCCAATGCAATGGGAGAGCCAATGCAATTTGTAGCCTTGATGATGGCTACAAATGGCGCAAATATGGGCAAAAAGTAGTAAAAGGAAATCCTAATCCAAGGTAGTATCTTAAAGTACATTTTTACAATATTGTCATTCTCGTTTGCATGTATATTTTGATTGTATTTATGTCTTATTTTCACTTCTCTCTAGTAATTTAGGATAGCATATTAGTTACAGGAGGTTGCAATTGTGTTGGAAAGTTATTTTATCCTATTAGCAAGCCTCAAAAATATTAAGCTATCAATGGAATGAATACCTGGAAGATCAACAATTTACTTCTTTATCAAACTTTCTTCTATGCTTGTTATTTAAATCTGGATAAGTTCTCAGATTAATCCTTTCAATCATGCAATCATCTGATTAAGCCTTTTGACAATATGGACCATGCAATCACCTAAAATTTAACATTGTTAAAATGACAAGACAAACATAATGACATAAGCAATTAAGTATGGTTCTTAATTCCAATCAGTGGGTTCAGACACAATGTTAAAGATTCAGGCTTGCTGGAGAATACCTAAACAAAACAAGAGGCGGCACTGGAGGTCGGCTGGAGGTGGAGGATGGGAGGCCCAGGCGATGAGGGCGGTGCTGGAGGTCCCCGACGCTGGAGGTCGGAGGGAGGGAGGCGGCGTTGGTCGGCGTTGGTTATCGAGAGGGTAGGGCCTTTGTGCGGAGGTGGCGCTGGAGGGGAGGTCGCGGGAGGGAGACGACTTCGGAGGGAGGTCGCAGGCGACGAAGGCTTTGGCTATGGAGGAGGCGACACTGGAGAAGAAATCGCGAGGAGAAAGAAATCGTGAGGCTATGGTGTCTGGCATTTGGGCATTGGAGCTTGGCATGTGTTTGCCACGTGAGGGAGTTATATACCAATGTTGTGGTCCAGGGGCGGACCAGGGAAAATGAGACCAGAAGATCCACCCCTTCTGTGAGATGCATTACTGTTGATTAAGGCATGCATGCAAAGTCCAATGAGGACTTATGTCCATGTAATGCCACTTGTGGATTGAGTATGTTGTTGCATGCAAGATAGATGGTGTGGACATCTTAAAGGGTGATATGTGGCCATCTGATGTATGATTATAGTAAAAATTGAGTGTTGATTATAGAGCTTACCTCAACAGTAGAGATTTAAGCTTCTGAATACTTTGTATGCTTGACAAGCTGTATGAAAGTTTTATCTCTCAATAAAGATTTATATACATTTATCTATTTAAAAAAATGAAAAAACAAAAGAAATAAAAAAGAGAAATCACAAAATTGCAGTGAAACTGTATACTTACACAATTATAAACAATATTAAGTTTATACGTACGTGTTGCCCAACTCGCACGGCCTCGGGTCGGGCTAAATTGGACCGAGCCATTTCGGGTCCTTCATGCTCCATTCGGGCCATGCTTCTTTCTATGGGCTTTGATCCAATAGGAAGAAATAATTAGAGAGTGACGCTCCGAACTTGGAAGATCCGCTGTTTGAGAGCAAACTGCAACTGCAGATATGAAGGATTTCAACGAATCAAGCTACATCGCGGTCAAAGCATGTTCCAAAAATAGGAAGCACCGACCTTCACGTTCTGTCGCGCACCACGCGTACCTTCTGACGTTAAACGTTGCATTGTGATGAGTGGAGACGAAACCGAAATGGGCTGGACCCCATTCTTCCAAGTGCGATTGGCCGTTATTTGATTTGTGTCCCACGACAAGTTGCGTGTTCGGAGCAACGTATTTGATCCTTTTCCACGATCGTCTTCCACGAAAAAAAAAAGAGCTTTCCTTCCTCGATCGCCCATCATTGGATTAGATCACTCGCGACGGAAATGGCGGAGCTGAAGGAGACGTACGCGTGCGTGCCGTCGACGGAGCGCGGTCGGGGAATATTGATCTCCGGGGATCCGCGGACGGACACGATCGCCTACTGCAATGGGCGGGCGGTGATCATCCGGCGCCTCGACGCGCCTATGGATGTGTCGATCTATGGGGAACACGGGTACCCGACTACTGTGGCTCGGTTCTCGCCTAACGGCGAGTGGGTCGCCTCAGCTGACGTCTCCGGCACCATCCGGATCTGGGGTCGATATGGCGACCGCGCGCTTAAGAACGAGTTCCGCGTCTTGTCCGGGCGCATTGACGACCTCCAGTGGTCGCCTGACGGCCTCCGCATCGTTGCATCCGGGGACGGCAAGGGCAAGTCGTTCGTGCGGGCTTTCATGTGAGCTTTTTAGTTTATTGATGAGATTTATGTTTGAGAATTGAAAATGGGGAAAAAGATTATCCATCTTACTGGGAAATCATTCTGGAAACCGACTGTTTTCGAATTAAGTTTCTCCAAGTAGTATATCATTGGTTGTGTGCTAATTCTTTAGGATTGTGAATTTTATTCTCGTGTAGGTGGGACTCAGGTAGCACTGTTGGCGAGTTCGATGGCCATTCAAGAAGGGTATTGAGTTGTGCATTTAAGCCAACCAGACCATTCCGGATTGTCACATGCGGTGAAGATTTCTTGGTGAACTTTTATGAAGGGCCCCCATTTAAATTCAAACTTTCCCAGAGGTTTGCTTTGACTATATTATGGACAATGCACAAGTGCATTTGTACTGACTGTGCCTTTTGCTAGCTCGTATCATAGTCTTAGCTTAAACTTGTTAGCTACTAGTTGTTTTCCGAGACCTTTTCACTTCAATACAAGAAAGAGTAGCTCACATAACTTTCATCATCAAAAGTCAAAATGGTTACCACATTTGGAGACATTCCTGATCATTTTTTTTTAAAATAAGCATACTCTTCATGTACTTGATGGAAGTTTTGGAAAATTGTTTTTTTCTGTAACCAATTATTCTAATAGAAATCTGTTAGTTAGTTGGAAAATTGTTGAACATGGATGATCTATTTTGAGCTAATTTGTCTAAAATTTCCAAATCATTTTTTTTTGTGAATGAGAAATTAATGTCCAAGGAGAGATACTTGAGAAAACCATCCACATCTCACTAATGACACAAGCTCAAACATGGATGCATAGGAACAAGATGCAATCCCATAGGTATGCCTAATTTCACAATTACATGGGGCACACATTAACATATGAAAAAAATGGATAAATGTAAAACCTCTGAGTATCACATGAATGTGCACACATGAAGTATCCTTGTGGGGATTGCGAAACTATCTCAACAAGTGCATACACCACAAGAAAGGTCACACGCGCAACTCATGGTAGGCCTAGTCTTGTGCCAACTGCGTTGGCTAGGCAAGTTGAACGGTGTGACCCCTAGTGGATTGTGTATAATAGCACCTTTGGACCTACGCATGCACAACACCCTTAGCACTTGGTTGGCAACAACAAATATTCCCATGGGGAGGGGGCTGTCTTTCCTCTATTTGTTTGATTCCACTCCCTCACTCATGTTCTCGTTCACTCAAAACTCAAGCACTTTCTTATCTTGAATTCTAAATTCTCTCCTCTTCCCTAAGTTAAAAAATTTTGAAGTATTGAAGGTTCGAAGGATCCAAGTTTTAGAGCGCTCCTATTTTGAGATATGGTCGTTGTATCTTTGGGGACGATTGTCATCAACCATAAATATCTGGTCAGGACAATTTTGTCTCAGGGAAAAGAGTGCAACTTATGTCTTCCTATGAAACTCTGAACCCCATTTGAGTTGTCTAACTATGGGTTTGATTCCAAATTGTCGACCCATTTCTAAGTTGCTGAAGTGTCAAACTGCTTCAGAGTCATCCAGCTGTCAATCTGCCAGGCATCTAGATCACTTCCAACCTGATCAACACGGACAACAAGATTTTGGCATCTTTTTGCCAAGTGTTCTCAAAGAAAATGTATAATTATCCTTTTCCATTCTACTCCTACATATTTTATTTTATCCAAATGTCCACTTTCAGTTCAAAAACTAGCTATTGTTTTGAATTTCATGGAATGTTAATATAATATTATATTCTGCAATATGCGAGAATGAATGTGCCATGTTTTATTTCACAAGGTGCAGTGGCAAACTATAAAGTAAATGAAACTAAAAAAAAGTTAAAGTACACTGATTATATTTATACAAATATAAATTATTTGAAGAATCCAAAACTAGAGGCAAAAAGGAAAATAAATATGTTTTAAAGTGACATGATTTTGTTTCTGAAACCTTGATGGCTTTATAGGTTACAATAATTGATGACATGTTAAATTTTTGCAGCTTGTAGGCTTAGATTTCTATATTATTTCCTTGATGCATTATTGTAATTTGAGGTACATGGATCTTGCTGTCCACCAAAAACAGATAAGAGGTAAGATAATGAAGAGAGAGAGAGAGAGAGAGTGTGTGTGTGCCAAGAAGAATATGATCATGATTCGTATTCTTTAAGTGAAAACATGTAGATTGTGAGTTCATAGACATAAAAGTATAGATATAAAATGACCAACAGTTTTGTTTTGTCTTGTCTCATCATATGCATATGCATTCTAGATTTTTGTGGGGTCATTTGGCCCCACCTGCTTAAGTGAGGCAAGATTAATCCTTCACAGATATCCAAGTTTAGGGTAAAGTTAGAGTTGGCTACTAATAAGTATTTCCATCTTGTACTAGTTCTTTTCTTGCTACCTTTTCTTTGGACTACATGGTAGTTTCATATTCTCTATTTATACTACAAATAAAACTGATGAGATGAAAATTTAGGGTAAAGTTAGAGTTGGACCCTTTTTCTCTATTTGGCCCCACGCCTGTGATGCAATACAGCCCCTTTGCTATTTCCTGTTCCTTATAACAGTTTGTTTAAGAATATTTGACTCCCTGAATGTGGCATCTGTTGTTAAGTTTGTTTTCTCCAAATATATGACTAGGTTTTACATATGCTAACTAGCCCTATATGCATTAGCTTAATAGACTGGAGTCTCATGAATTATCATCTTATTTGTTCTTTTCTTCTCTCATGAGATGAAAATTAGATGATTTAAACACATGAAAATTGAATTAACATGCATAGCATAGCATAGCATGTTTGGAACTGAAATTTGTGGAATTTCAAATGCAACTGTATACATTATTAGTCAACTTTCTTTATTTGCAGGGAACATTCGAACTTTGTTAATTGTGTGCGCTTTTCTCCTGATGGAAGTAAGTTCATTACTGTGAGCTCTGACAAGAAAGGTATAATTTATGATGGAAAAACAGGAGAAAAGATTGGAGAATTGTCTGCAGAAGATGGACACAAAGGTAGCATATATACTTTAAGCTGGAGTCCCGATGGCAAACAAGTAAGAACTTTTTAGCATTCTTTTATTCCTTCACTTGACACAAAATTGAAAAATTGTGTGCTGTCCTGTCATCTGTCATGATTGTTATTTTTTTCCTGTGTTGTTTTATTTCATTCAAATGTGTCTATTGAAGAACTGTTTTCCATCTTTGACATGTTTCTTACTATTGATTTTGTGCTGCCTAGTGGTATTAAGTTATTTTTTCCTGGTTTACATAAGCCATTCTAAGATACCCTCCTAATATGTTTCAAACTCCAAAGTCCAAACTATGCATTCAACAAATAATCCTGTGTAGTTTTTGAAACTGAGAGAAATCAATGATACCTAGCTACCTTATCCTTTGGTGGCAATATTTAGTCATGGTACTTATGATGCCATATCAGTGCTCTGATATATACATATTTGCACTACCACGATGAGAGGGCGCCATTTGCCATTCAGAAACTTGTTCATTGAAAGTAGCAATCAGGTTCCCAAACACAGCTACCAACTTATTATTAGTTAAAGAAAGCCTTGCTAACCTCCCGATTAGTCATCCCCTTTTACTGTAAATACCTTCTTGAAAAGTAGTTTAAATATCTAACAAGCTTCAAATGCTTGAACTTGCTTACTATTTAGCTCTAGAAAACACCAAAATTCAAAGGGACGGAGAATTTATGCTGTATTTGTGGCCTTTTGTTGGAATTTGCAAATGCTATCATGCCTAATATAGTTCTTTTTTCCTCATAATTGTTAACTAATGTGCCTCATAATTGAATGTTTTGTCATCTGGCCCTTTGAGTTGTTTTATTGTCTCTCTTTTTTCCTTGCATTGATCTTCATTAATCTATCTCTTTTAGAATTTGCATTATTTTTCACTATGCTTTGCTTCCCTGCTGGTCTACATGTTTGCCAAATATAGATTATCACAGTATCTGCTGATAAAACTGCAAAAGTTTGGGAGATTACGGAGGATGGGGGTGGAAAACTGACAAGAACTTTGATTAATTCTGGATCATCGGGGGGAGTGGATGACATGCTTGTTGGTTGCCTGTGGCAAAATGACCATCTTGTCACTGTTTCTCTTGGTGGAACATTGACTATATTCTCTGCAACTGATCCAGATAAATTACCAGTATCATACTCTGGACACATGAAGAACATTTCTTCGTTGGCCTGTATTCTGCAGAGTGGTCAAAAAGTTATCTTATCTAGCAGTTATGATGGTAATATCTCTCGATGGATCCAAGGCATTGGTTATGTTGGTAAATTGGTCAGAAAGGACACTACTCAAATTAAATGTTTTGCTGCCGTAGATGAAGAAATTGTGACCTCAGCATTTGACAATAAGGTGATCATTCTTCTCACAATGTGCTTCTGCTATTGGTTTGAAATTGGCTTTTGTTTTAGTTATATCATGATTTCAGGCTTCTTGGTTTGTCTTTCACGGAGTAACATGTTTAGCTAGTGGATGCACTGATCTGCTTTTGAGGTTTAAATTCTCTTTGCTAATTTTTCGTCATAAGTGTTGGATTTTGCATTAGCATAATGGATATAAGAGCTAGCTCTCAGAATCTTGCATGTTATTCTATTAGGGCTTCTGAGAGGTAGATTCTCTGTTTTCTTAGATAACTATGGTTATTCTCTGGAAACCTGAATTATGTTTCTTATGACGCAGGTTTGGAGAGTGCCCCTAAATGGAGATCAGTGTGGGGATACAGTGCCACTTGATGTTGGGTCTCAGCCAAAGGGATTAGCAGTTGCAGCTAAGGCTCCTGAACTAGCATTAGTTTCAATTGACTCAGGAGTTGCCCTGTTGCAGGGTTCAAAAGTGGTTTCACAAATAAAACTTGGTTATTCTGTTACAACAGCTGCAATTTCCCCTGATGGAACTGAGGCAATTGTGGGTAGTGAAGATGGAAAACTTCGCATTTATAGTATCAATGGGGATACTCTATCAGAGGAAGCAGTTCTTGAGAAACATCGTGGAGCTATTACCGCTATATGTTACTCCCCTGACGCTTCCATGTTTTGTTCAGGAGATTCCAATCGAGAAGCTGTTGTTTGGGATCGGTTGTCTCGAGAGGTAAAGTTTTTTACTTTATGCTTTGTCATTAAAGGGAGATCCTTAATTTCAACAATGGTAATATTGCTCCTTTTTTCAACCATGAAACAGCTCTCCTACTGAAAGCATAATGGCTGTGTAATGCTTTGATTGGTGTCTTGTGTACCAGGCTCTTTTAGGTGCTATATTTCTTTACGTCAGAACCTTAGTACTCTCTCTCTCTCTCTCTCACAATTCTTGTATTTTATGTGCTCCTTCCACAGTTTTTCAATTGTTTTACACACCAAGTCCCAATTATTTTGTGGTCGGTTATTTGGATCTTACCTATGCCATGAGTTCTATTTAAACTGGCACCCACGGTTCCAACTTTGAACCACTAACTTGATTTCTATGCAAATTAAAACAGCTAGAGGTGCAGACAATTTATTTTTCAATAGGGGAAAAAAATTGCAATCTTATGTTGCTTCTTCATTATGTGATTGCCATTACTAGTGCTTGCTGAACTAGGCATATGCGTTCCAATATTTAAAAAATAGCAGTTTACTTTCTAGGATAAGAGCTGATGATGTTGACCCTCCTCAAATTCAGACTGGAAATAATTTTGTGCATTATGACATCAGATATTTTGCATTTTTCTTTTGAAGTTTTGACATATGTGGTCTTTTTTTGTAAGGTGAAATAAGTTTACTGACTTGTTGATTCTACTCTGTTCGTCAAATTATGCCACTCGTGATTTCTCATTGTGGTGCATATGTTGCTAAAACCTGTTACCATAACATTTGTCATATACAGGTGAAGCTGAACAACATGCTGTACCATTCTGCACGGATAAATTGCCTAGCCTGGTCTCCTGATAGCCATTTGATTGCCACTGGCTCACTAGACACTTGTGTAATAATTTACGAATTAGGCAAGCCTGCATCAAGTCGGATTACTATCAAAGGAGCTCACCAAGGAGGGGTTTATGGAATAGCTTTCATTGATGAGAACAGTTTGGCTAGTGCAGGGGAAGATGCTTGTGTCCGCGTGTGGACATTAACGCCTCAGTGAAAACCAACGCACCATGGCAGAACGATGAAGTTAATCCACCTTAATACTCCTCAAGTGGACAGTTTTTCACGGTCCCGTGTTTGTTGAAGTGAAAAAGTTATTTCCTTTATATTAAATATTTCACGGTGACTTTCAATATTTTTTTTACATCCTTGAGGATTGCAGATGTCTTTGAAGGATGTTTTTTGTTCCTGTGATTTGTATCCTGAACTGTTGGTTTTTTGCTCAGCATTTCCTTGCGAACATAGTGTACGATCGCGATAATAATTTCAAATCAGCATTTGTTTTGTCAAAAGTTAGTTATTGTTTGGAAATTGATAACCTATTTATTTGCCATCTGTCTTGATTCCAGCGCTCCTCAAAAATTGGAGTTTAAAGAGCCTTTTCTTCGAATAAACGACTGATCAACTCTGTTTTACCTTGGTGTGATTTGTCCAGGGCAATTAACTTGCAATCCTTTGGTTTTCTCCTCTCCATTAAGTAACCTTTTTGTGATTATTTGGTTGGTTGGTTCTTACTAATTGGACTTTGTGTTTGGTACACAGCACACGCTACAATCAGTATTTCGTTGTCTGCGGTAAAAGATGAAATTGTTACCTTGGTAAATCATGAGGAAATCATGAAGGTTTCGTCCAATAGCCCATGTCAGGCATCAGTGTTGCATAGCCTCGAGATTGATCAGTACTTCACCGTGAGATTATTTTTGCACCATGATACTAAAAAAAAAAATACAAACACAGCAGTCCATTATTGACATATATTAATAGGTGTAATCTTAGGAGGCGTTTGGTTTAGGGGAATAGGAGTAGGGAATGAGAATGAGAATCATTGATTGTCATTGTTACTGTTTGGATTATAGGAATAGGAATACAAATAAGGGA
>JBBMJZ010306388.1:0-17862 GCA_037833815.1 Zingiber zerumbet
ATTGATAGTTTTAATTTTTTTTATTATTAAAGTTAGATTTAGTTGGTAATTTGTTTGTATTTTTTCTTAAAATTTGATCCATAATTTTTTATTTTTTATTTTTTATTGATAAAATTTAATTTATTGAGAAAAATTAAGTTGGGTTAATATAATTTAAAAATATTTATTAGTTATACTTATTTTTTTATAAAAATACTTTTGAAAGTCAAAGTATATTAAATATTACATTATTATTTCTATATTTACTAATTAAATATTTTTAACTAAATAAATTTGATTGATAAAAGTTAAAATTGAAAAAAAAAAAATAGTGAACGAATCTCTTGAAGAAAGGTTTATTATATGCAATAAATATATCTGCTACTCAAATTTATTACCCCTAGATCACACAACAACTATTTTATCATTACGTCGAGATTTTCCTTCATCGAAGCTAAAATTAATCGATAATTTTAAAAAAAACTAGTAAAATATATATTAATAGTATTACACTAATTTATTATTTGTTGGTAAATTAGTTAGCACTTTAACCCATTTATGGGTGAAATTTAACTTTATTTATTTAATAAAAAATATTCATTAGAAAAATATATTATATTTTAATAAATTATGTTTGAAAGTTTAAATCTAACATATGTGAATGTTTTATTTTAAATTTTACTAATAAATAAATAAACTTTGACCCAATATAAAATTATTACTATGTTGCCTAATTAATCTCTTTTGCAATGTATAAAACTGTTCTTCTCATTTTTACTAATAAAATTAAATATTTTTAATATTATTTTATATAACAATGTATTTTAAAAATAATATTTATATAAAAAAATATTATGGTATTAAACTTTTTTTCTACATAGGGTTGTAAAAATTATTGAGACGATATGCGTGTAGGGATATAAACGAGCCGAACCGAGCCGAACAGTATTAAACCTCGTGCTTGGCTAGTTTAAGTTATATTCGGGCTCGAGCTTGGCTCGAGCTCGAATCAAACTTTTATCACAAGGCTCGAGCTCAGCTCATTTTGGAATTACTAAGCTCGCGAACAGTTCAAGCTTGATCTCGTTTTTGGGCTTGTTTTGTAGGCTTGTTAAGCGTGCTCGAAAACTCATTTGAATAAATATGCAACAAACCTAACAACTAAAATAATATAAATTCAATACATCATTAAAGATTCCAAATTACTACATTAAATTTCCAAACTCAACACACCATTGAACATGTTTGCGAGCCCTTTAATTGAGCCAAGCTCGAGTCCGAGTTCACGAGCTTATAAACGAATATGTTCTAAAACTTTTTAAATAAGCCGAGCTCGAGCCCGAGTTCACGAGCCTATAAACGAACAGGTTCTCGAACCCTTTAAACGAATCGAGCTAAAGCCCTTTAAACGAGTCGAGCTAGAGCCCTTTAAACGAGCCGAGCTCGAGCCCTTTAAACAAGCCGAGCTCGAGCTAGAGCCCTTTAAATGAGTCGAGCTAGAGCCCTTTAAACGAGCTGAGCTCGAGCCCGAGCCTATAAACGAATATATTCGTGAGCTCACGAGCCGAGTATCCTTAAGCTCGAACTCGGCTCAATAAACTAAACGAATAAACTCGAACAAGCTTTTTATCGAATCAAATTTTAAATAACTTGCGAATCGATTTGGTTCATTTATATCTCTACCAGCATGCTAGGGTGATGATGAGATTGTTTACCTGCACAGGCTTCTCCGGATACATCATTTCATATTAAAATATTTTTTATGGATAAATTAAAATTACTATTAAGAGCTACGTAATAATTTTAAAATGATTTTTTGATTTAAACAATTTTAAATATGTTAATAAAGAATATTTTAATACGAAAATACTTTATAATATTTTAATTAAATTAAATTAAAAGTAAAATTATTGCTGGAATAAGAATAAGTTTAAAATGAAATGCCTTTTAAAAAATACTAAAGGTTTTTTATAAAGCAAACAAGGATATATAAAATTCAAATATAGGTTCAGAGGGTTTAGATGTCACAGAAGATGCTGAACTGCTGAAGGGTGTTCGTCATCCGCCGCCGGCTCCGTGGATTTCCTCCTCCATTGCCATCACGCAAGTGATCAATCTCGCTGCTACTTCGACGAGCCGAGAGATGGATTATTCGAGGCCTTCCTTTCCTAGTAACTTATGGTTAGCTTCCTTATCGTTGTTTGTTCGAACCCGTCTACCAATCTCGCCTTGGAAATGTATCATTTCGGTACAATTACTGGAATTTCGTGGAGCATTTTATGGGGTTTTGATCGGTTTACCGTCGTTTCTCGCTGTCTTTGTTCAGGCTAAGTTCGATTTCCCTTTTCCCGATAAAATTTTAGTAAGCAGCTTTGCCCGATCCATCTTAGTGTCGCGTTTAGGGCTTGATGGTTTATACGTTGGATATTGATTGAACTGCGGAAGAGCGGTAAAACCCTCTCTCTGTTTTGTTGTGAGTTCTGCTGAGTTAGTTTATGCTATTGGAAGTAGACTAGCAAGAATTATTGTTGTTGCTCTGAGTGGATGATCACAATTAATTATTTTCATGTCATGGTTAGTGGCATTCCTGCACATTGATCTATAGCTATTATCCTTTGGCCTGCATGATTAAGCTACTTCTGGGCATTCACCTGGTTAGACATTAGAAGCTAAGCCTTTGGGTTTGACGTCTCTTTAACATCAGTTGTTGTTATCAATAATATTGAACAAATTGTTGATAGGATCAATCATAATAAGGTTGATTCTTAAATCGATCACATGAAATAGTTAACTGCAGATTGAAACTAGTTTGTCTAGGATATGAATATCACAAATCACCCCCACCATGAAACCATTGGCAAAGTCTTTGTCTCCCACCATGAAATAAGTACATTGAACACCTTATATCTAGCTGAGAGACTAGAACAGTCTCCTCCGTCACAACATAAGGCAACTACAAACACAAAGACAAGAAAAAAAAAAGCAATATAATGCCGTTCAGTCTAAGCCCACTTCGTAGATAGAATTTAAACTGATACAATAATAAGCAAGAATGAAGAGAAATTTAGAAATGTTACTGCTAGCATAAAAAATCACTCTTGGTTCCCATTATATTGTTCTCGGATTAATGGAGGGAAAAAAACACAATATCACTTCACTGCATGCCTTAGATGACAAAGCCTTTATTTGAGGGAAAAAAAGCATTCTTCTCTAGAAGCTTTCTAGCTTTCATTAGCATTTGCACACATTGGAATGCATTATTGCAGTTTTGACACACTACACTGTCAAACACTAACAAAAGGATTTTGGCACTCCTTGACTTGTAGTTTGTGTGCTTATTCATGTTACGTTGTCCCCCTTAGCCAAAATTATTAAAATAATTTGTTGAGACTCATTAGAATGAGATCATAATTGATCTCCCAGTTGTCACCCGGGGCTTGGTGTGGTGGTAAGAGCCAGGGTGCATTTTTCAAACAACCAAGGTTCAATTCTCACATAGAGCACACCTACGGTGATTGAACTATTGGTGAAGCTATAGTGTCACATCAAAAACCACCGCACTTTTTAGATTTACTTGGTGGACAAAATGTGGGGTTGGACTATCTACACCAGGATTAGTCAGGTTGTAAGATCTCAATACCTAGTATAAAATAATAATAATAATAATAATAATAATAAAATATAATAATAATAATAATAATAAATCTCCTAGTTACTTAAGATCCAATTGAAATTAAATCTCTCACTATATATATATAAACAACTTAAGTTAGAGATTTGAAGAACAATATAACAATTAATTAGATTAATCTAGCCACCCTCACTCTTTGGTTACACCATCATTGTTGCCTGCTGGTCGACTCTCCTTCCTTTTGTAATGGATAGTAGTAGCTTCACACTACTTTGGGATGATTACACCACGTTGACAACGTAGTGGACATATTTCCTAATTTGTTCTTGCAAGTTACAAAATCTCCTCCTATAATAGTTTGTTATTTTCTTAAGAAATAATGGGAGAATTTTTAAAAGGTTATTTATTTCTTAGAAAAAGTCAAGTAGAGTATTTATTAAAATAATTATAGTTTTTATTCAGATAAACTAAGTTTTAATTTTACAAAGAATAAGCCTTATTGTCAATCTATAAAAACAGGTTAAGATCATATGTATTAGATAAGTATTTAAATTAATACAATTTTTCTTTTATTTTCTCGGTGAGATTCTTTTCGGTGATAGAATTTGTCCTCTAGGTGATGTTTTATTTTCTCTTTGAGATATTTATCCCCTTTGCTTCATCAATGCCCGTATGAGCTATGTTTGCTATGAAACTAGTTTCACTCACTATACATGAATGACAATAATGTTAGAGCAAAAATATAGACAAAAGCTAACCAAACTAATTAAATACATATCCCTAAAGAAAATCCACCAACAATATGCACAAATCTCAAGAAACAATTTGAAAGTTACAAACTGCAGAATGTGAGCATAAAAATGCAAAGCGAGTGTAAGAGAAAAGCGCATGATATAAAATAGTATATCTTATGACAGAATCTAATAATCAATAAATAACAAGGTCGTCATTCATATAAACATTAATTTCTTATCACACCCTAGCCACTTGATGATTGACTATATGTTGATCCCGTGATTTACCTCCCTTCACATAACTTTGGGATGAGCTGTGAGGGACGCCTAAGGTGAGCGTAATATCACCTTATTGCTACAATTAATTTCTTATCACAAATTACTCTTAAAATAGATTAGATAAATATATAAAAGTTGGACAATCCACAATCTTCCTAGAGATGCATCTCATATAAAAAGAGTAAACGACCCATAATTCACCTAATAAGAAAATATGACTGAGGCCTGCAAACGCTTGAAAAGACCCAAGAGCGCTTTTTGAATGCGGAGTCAAAGTTCTATAATATAAGTAATTCATTTTCTCAATTTGTCATACAATTTCTTCATAGTGCGAAGCCAAAGTTGTATAATATAAGTATTTCATTCCATTTATTAATTCAATGTAAGTAGTCATGTGACTCCTTAAAGTGTGGAGAAGTTCTATAGTATATGTAATTCATTCCATTCATTAATTCAACGTAAGTAGTCACTACTCATTTAGAGTGCAGAGTTGAAGTTTTATAGTATAATTAATTCTTTCCATTCATTAATTCAACATAACTAGTCATGCAACTCATCTAGAGCATGAAGTCGAAGCTCTATAGTATAAGTAATTTATTCTATTTATTAGTTCAACATAAGCGGTCATGCAACTCATTTAAAGTGCGAAGCTGAAGCAGTACAATATAAGTCATTCATTTCATCCATTAATTTAGCATAAGTAGTCATACAACTCCTTTAGAGCATGGAGCTAAAGTTTTATAGTATAAGTAATTTCATCATTTTCTTGGTTCAATATAATTAGTCACGCAACTTCTTAAGAGCGTGGAGTCGAAGTTCTATGGTATAAGTGATGCATTCATTGGTTTCTTAATTTGTTAAGTAATCACACAATTCCTTTTAGAGTATGGAGTTGAAACTCTATAGCATAAACAATTTAATCATGCCACCCTTTTCAGAGCACAGAGCCAAAGCTCTAAGGAATAAATAATTTATCTGATATTTTATTTATTCGGTACACATTTGTTTCTCGCAAACTTTCAAGGTAGTTTATACACTTTTAAGGGATTAACATTTGTTTCCATTCCTTTTATAGTTTATATTCATTTATCAATTTATCATAGCAAGTGTCTAAGAAGTAGCCAGGAGAGATAAATACTAACAAGACCAACAAGATAAATAACAACAAAATCAACTAAGGTCAAGCAACGTAAAAGCATATGTTAAGCAACAAGAGTAGAGACAATTATAGAAATAATTTTCTTTTTCAAAACACTTCATAACAAGCAATAAAAATCCATCTCAAAAAATAACTAGATATGCAAGTCGGGAATGAGAACAATTATTGGTTATGACTCAACACTATGAATTTAAATTTTCACATCAAGGACATGGACATCTCACAATTTACATCCAGCTGTGGACTTGAGATGTTTGATATTTATCTACATTCTAGATCCAAGATCTACCTTTAGACAAGCTTGCAATTATTTGAAACTTATAAAAATATAATGCTAACCTCAATTATTAATAGGTACTATGTTGAAGCTATTGTTATTACTCTAATGAGATTGCCTATATCTATTTGTTTCTCTACTCGTACTTTTTTTCCTTGCACCATTTAGCATTGATCATATTGTCTGACTTAATTTGTGATTCTATCGATTTCTTAGATATCTTTTGCTACATTTTTTCTCTTCTTTTCCTCTCTACGTTGCATTATTTCAATCATTGAATCTAAAATTTGTTACTGGTGATGTACTTTTTTATGGAGCAAAATGGTGGGCTAAAACCCCTGAAAAGTTATGAGACTATTAAGTGGCATATTAATACATAGTTGAGCCTGAATTAGTCATGGTGAAGAAGACATAAGGCCATGAAGGTGACATCTAGCACCTGTGGTAAGTGTCTTGGGACATCAACCATGGCCTTGAGTTCGGTACCTGTCTTTGCCCAAATGTGAATGCCTAGCTATCTTTTTCTTCTAAAAAAATAATAAAAATATAGACATTTGCAGAAAACCAATAAAATATAAGTTTCTCGACACCAATCAGAAATAAATATGAAAAAATTCTTATTGTGTTTATTTGTCATCTTTACTTACTGTTTACGGTTCTGCCACTTTCTTATCTTCATATCGTTTTCAATCAACATTATTTTAGACCTTAAAATTGTATAATATGATTGCACAGTTAACTAAGAAGCAACAAGTCAAGCTCAAGCAAGTCAATTAGCTAATGTGAAGCAAAAGAACAGCATCATCACTAAGATTGTCAGCAGCTAAGAGGGGAAGGAAAAGTAAGTATGTTGTTTTGTATTTACTTGCATTTTTAATTTCATTATCACAATTTTGATGATTCAATGGCTTAGAACTTAAATGGTCTCATCTTGAAGTGAAAAAGTGATATTTATTAGTCATAAGTAACTAAGGAACTGATGGTAGAGTGGGGTTTGTGACAAGCCCTTCAAATGGTTAGCACCCCGACAAGTAAACCAGGTGTCCCATTGAGCTACATCTACAGCCGACCACTTGTTTCAAGGACTACCTTCATATGCAGCATTATGGAGCCCAATCCCATGACTTCTTCTGTATACTACCTTGAGACTTGTCTGTGGTTTCTGTGTTAAGTCAATAGAAACTATTACATGCTTTTGAATGAAACAAACTCTTTCAGGATCAGACTAGAGACAACCTCATATGCTCTCCATCAACAAGTTGAAGCCTACCATGACCTACACGTTTTTCTCAAGTACATATCCAGGTCACACTTTCTGGTCCCGGGGAGACAATGCCATCGTAAAAGGATGAGTCCTCTAGGTCACTTTGGGACAACAAATTACGTTGCTCTCATGGCTTGATACATGTGTCGATATAGTTGAGCATATGATCTAGATACTGGTCTCTTCATGATAGGTCCAGCTTTGTAGCTCAGTAAGCATTGCTGTGAGTGATTGACACTTGATGTCTAATCGAGTCAAGTCCTAGAAGAATGATTGGGTTCGACTGTGATTGAATTAGTGGGACACAATGAGGAAAGCTTCTTGAGAGGAATGATAATGAATAAGGATCAGGGCCTACTTCATCGAAGAAGAAAGCAATGGAAGAGATGCAATAACATGTTAACTTGTCAACAAAGGGCTACATGCATCGTTGGTCCCCAGAACCATGGGATGGTTTGGGAGGGGGGTGGTAAATGGGTCCCACCCTTTCAAGGCCCCCTCTGCAACACCATGTGCAACCACACAAATCCATGCCACCCAGATGCTAACAGTGTGTGCCATCATGTAGTGGAAAGGTGAGGAATCACATGGACGCATGCTTCCCATGAATAACGGTCCATTTTGATATGGGAGCTGCCATTGGTTAGGGCTGTGTTACATGCCATGCTTTCATGCTTTGAGAGTTTTAGGGCAGGGATTTGTTGGTTTTGGCACATTAGGACACTATAAAAAAGGTGACAATCTAATGTCTGAATTTCTATGGTAAGTTGTGTAGGGGATCGGATAGTTCTGTGACAGAATCACACTATTCGCTTTTCCTAGATTTCACATTGAGCTGCAACTTCCTTGAACCTGCTTTTCCTAGATAAAATTGAATGTTAGATTAAAATTACTATGACGAGACAGTAGACGATGAGGATAGCTCAAAGGCACAGTAGACATAGTCTAAATGATAACAAAAGATCAACATCGTGGAAAAAATTATTGGTGAACATTGGATGCTACTGTTTGTCTAGAAAGTGGTGCTTTGTAGACATAGTTGGTGGACTACATACTCGATCTACAACACCTAATTAAATCTGAATTTGTATTAAAAATATACCAATACTGATAGGGCTCAATTGATACCCGAGTAATCAGACAACCTAAACTGAATTGGCCCGTGGGTCGCGATACCTAAGTTGGAGAAAACATGGGTCAGGAGAATTATCGCAATGCCTAAGACATCCACAACTACGGTCACACTTCATGCATCGTTAGTTGCAATGCGTTTTTTCACAATTAATGCAATCCGTGGTCGGTCAAGGGCGTAGAAGCATTACATGCCCACATGTTGCATCATGCCATGGTCATGTCAATTGCAAGAAAGAAGGTTGTATTTGTCTATTGACTACATTTTTCCAAATCTATAAAAAGCTAGATAATTACTAGGCTCCAAGGTAATTTGACCGATTTAAGCATCAAAAGCAATGGGTTGGATATTGCCGCACTATTTAAATGCATTCGGATATTGCCGCACTATATAAATGCATTCTCATTTAACTAATCAGGTAGCTAATTAGCTAAATACTCGTATTAAATCGTAAAACTAAAATTTGCAGCCACCAATTTATTAAACAGGTACTTATACTTGTCACAAATTAAGTGAGTAGTTAATGTCAAGTACACATGAAATAGCATAAACACAACTAGAATAAAAGATTACTACAAATTATTAATACTATCAACAACTTATAGTGTCATCAAATAGTATAAATATATCAATTCTCGACCTAACGCATGCTCTACGTATGCTCTTGGGAAAACGTAATCTCCTACAATCCAATAGCATAAATTATTTTTTAACAAGGCAAGTATTATCGTAGAATAAAATTTAAATATCAAAACTATCTATTTAAGGGTATCCTTGAGTGTCCAAAGTCATTCAACTACTCGTAAATACTCGAAAACACTTAACATATTGATACTGACCCGTCATGGTAAATAAGTTCATGAGTGATACCCATTTATGTTGGCTACCTATTAAATGAGTACCTATTGTAATCCCTGAACGAGGTCGCTTTCCCGTGGAACTGCCAGACACTTTAGCATCCTACAGACACACCTCACATACGGTGCATTAATTGCGAATGATTATTTTCATTTAATGCAGCCTCTTATGTTGCATCCAATGTTTGAACTAGGCGAGAACGGAGGCATGCCTCATCCATATGGCCGAACATGACCTAACCATTTTGACTGCGAGATGGTTGGACACATAGATCATACTTTTCAGAACCCATTGAGTCACGTAAATTGTTGGGACAAGATTTGCACAAGGTGAAGTGAAACACCTAACACCATTCCCTTGATAAATAGCTCTTGTTCTTTCCCACTGCAATTCATTTGATCGGGCTCAAACCAATTTGAGCTCAGAGTTCCCACATTGGACTTTCTAGCATTCGGCTTCCATAGGTTGGAGGAGACACTCAATTGCATTCATGCCAAGCTTCCTCCATAACCGTTTTCCATCTAGTCACTAAGTTTGATTGTTGATTAGACTAGATCATTGACCGGACTGGAATGCCCCAGATCATGATTGTTAGCAAATAGTTAAAAACAGAAATTTTGGTAATATTTCATTGTTTTATATTTTGGTATATATTTTCAATGATGATGGAAAAGGATAAATTTTGTACAATTGAATTTGAATAATTAGGATACCTATGGATTTATGACGACGACGATGATGATTCTCATTGATACTTGGTGGTTATGAATCGTCAAGCACAGATATTCACAAATTTGATATTGTTCATAAGTGCTAGTTATCTGAAATTTGACTCAATCATCCCAGTTCTTATTCTTCTCCTAAAGTAATATAAGAATATATTAGTTAGATTCTCAAATCTATGGATAAATGAGTTAACGTGTGAAACATAGAACACATACTTAAGACTGAGTGAACTATTAGAGCACGGATCTTTTGGTCTGTAAATTGCGGACCAGAGAATGGTCTATTTTATGGATTGGTCAATTTTGATAGACCCCATCACTTAAATAAATGGGATCCATTATAATCCATCAATCACGATTAGTGGATCATTCTCTGGTCCGCAATTTGCAGACCACATGATCCCGTCTGCAACTATTTGCGTCATACTAAAGTCTAATATGAACACTTCCTCGTATGGAATGGAAAAAATGACATCATCCAAAAATCCAATGGCATCTCCCCATTTTGCTTCTGAGGAGATCGTGTTAGTTTAGCAACCATCAAAGGTCCTTCGACATAGTCCTTTCTGATTTTTTTTTTGGCTTAAATCTTTCCGTAAACTCATCTTGGATTCTTGCAAGTGGGTCTGCTTAATTATTGTTAGCTTGACCATAAAAATACAGATACTCTCAAAATTTGAGCAAATTTAAATTTATAAAATATTATTGCTTGATTCAACTCGGATACAATTATTAGACACTTAAACTTCGGTGCATCACCTAGATACAAATGCTCCCAAAAATATTATTTCTTGCCGTACTTGCAGATTAGGGGGTCACTCGGGCTGGTATTTCATAAGTGGGATGGGAACTTTATCATTTTGGTCTTCTTTCAAGATCTCCTTAATGGCGATGCATGTCTTTTACTAGTCAATTGGAGACCCATCACGCAGCAAGAAGCGGGTAGAGCCCACCAAATCTTTACTCATTCACTTAACAAACTCAGATGAAACGAAGATGCATGACAGGATAATTAAATAGGTAGTTTAATTAGTGTTTTAATTAATAATCCTCATAAATCATCCCACAAAGTTTTAGATTTCCTTTTGGTTTTTTAGCTTACTTTTAGATCATCTTATGCTATCCCATAATTAAGTAGATTTGGAATTTGAGTTATTTAATTTTATGTCAGTCAATGGTAAATTCTGTAATGAAATCTCGCTATGGCTCTCTCTCTATATATCCAATACCCCTCCTGCTATCCCACAGCCAATCATTACTACACCAACAAACCTTTCTCGGTCTTCTCCCTTCTCCGATCCTTCCCCAACCTTCATCTTCTCTTCCTCACACCGAAGCAGCAGCATCTTTGACAGAAATATAATGGCTCAAGTTTTGCTGTCTAGGAAGGCTGCATGCAACGCCCATGGCCAGGACTCCTCTTACTTCCTGGGGTGGCAGGAGTATGAGAAGAACCCGTATGATCCAACCACTAATCCCACCGGCATCATCCAAATGGGTCTCGCAGAGAACCAGGTTCGTATTCCCACACTCTATGTGCATGCATTAGTTTTCTTGTCGAATCGATCGTGACCAATCGATTCGCCTAATTGCAGCTCTCTTTCGATCTCATCGAGTCGTGGCTGGAGCGCCACCCCGACGCCGTCGGACTTAGGCGGGACGGAGCCCTCGTCTTCCGCGAGCTCGCTCTTTTCCAGGACTACCACGGCCTGCCCCACTTCAAGAAAGTACGTATTTAGTTTCACTTCGATGGTGGAATTAATTTTAGTATAATTATGTTTCATGCATAATTATTTTCGCTTCGTGTCATGCAGGCATTGGCTGATTTCATGGGCCAATTAAGAGGAAACAAGGTGGAATTGCAGTGGCGCAACCTCGTCCTTACCGCCGGCTCCACCTCCGCCAACGAGACTCTCATCTTTTGCCTAGCTGAACCCGGCGAAGCATTCCTCCTTCCCACTCCCTACTACCCAGGGTAATTAATTACATATGCATAATCACTTTTTATGGAACTAAGTTGTAATCATTAGCCTTAATAATTATCATAATATTTGAACAGATTCGACCGGGATCTAAAATGGCGAACCGGCGCCGAAATCGTCCCCATCCACTGCTCCAGCTCCAACGGCTTCCGCATCACCAAGCGCGCCATGGAAAAAGCCTACCGGAATGCGCGCAAACAGCGCCTGAGCGTGAAGGGAATCCTCGTCACCAACCCTTCCAATCCGCTCGGTACCTCCCTCACCCACGCCGAACTCCGCACCCTCCTCGACTTCGCCCTCGCTAAGGGCATCCACCTCATCAGCGACGAAATCTACTCCGGCACCGCCTTTGCTAGCTCCCCTGCCTTCGTCAGTGTCCTCGAGGCCATGCAGGTACATCCCCTGAATCTCGACCTCGCCGACCGCGTCCACGTCGTGTACAGCCTCTCCAAGGACCTCGGCCTCCCGGGCTTCCGCGTGGGCGCCCTCTACTCCGCCAACCCGGAGGTGGTGGCGGCCGCCACTAAGATGTCTAGCTTTGGCCTTGTCTCCTCGCAGACGCAATACCTCCTCGCCGCGCTGCTCTGCGACAATGACTTCACCACGCGCTACGTGGCAGAGAACAAGAAGAGGATCGCCCAACGGCACGGACGGCTCGTGGAGGGGCTCCGCCGTGCCGGTGTGGAGTGCCTGGAGAGCAACGCGGGGCTCTTCTGCTGGGTGGACATGCGGCACCTGCTGCTCGTTGACACCTTCGAAGGGGAGATGGAGTTGTGGCGGAAGGTGGTGTACGAGGTGGGCCTCAACATCTCGCCGGGGTCGTCGTGCCACTGCGACGAGCCCGGCTGGTTCCGCCTTTGCTTCGCCAACATGTCAAAGGAGACCCTCGACGTTGCGATGCAGCGCCTCCAAAATTTTGTCGCCTCCTCCAGCCGATGCAGAGGCCACGGAACCCGCAGCTGGCCGAGGGGGTCTATTAGCTTAGCGAGGTGGATGGTGGGCCTATCGTCGTCACGCGATCACCGGCGGTCGGAGAGAGGATACTAGTTCATTATTAAATTTATACAACCATAGGCATCATACTCGATACTTAGTGTGAATGTGCATGTCGTTATAAATATGTCCATGATCTTCTGTTTCCCCCTGTTTCTTTTGAACAAAAGATCATGTAGTAAAGTTTCTCCATTTTTTATATATTTTTTTTCTTGGAGCATTGATTTGGAAGTGCCCAAGGTTTCATGTGGGTAGGAGCTGGTTTTGAGTCTTTATACTTTAAAAACCCTGCAGTTTGTTTATCTTTCATGTGGAGAGTAGTTTATTGGAAGAAACTTCTAAATAATCATTACTATGCCTCTTTTTTCTTGGAAGAACTTTACGAGTAAGTAAATTTCTTCATAGATGGAGTATCTTCAATAATTTGTAGCTATGATTTTCATAAATTGTATAATAATTTCAGTATTGACTTTATGATTGTCTTGAGATTGTCTTAAATATTATTGGATAAAAAGTGGTAAGTTGTTTGTTGTCTTTTTGACTTCAAAATAATCATTGCGGTATCTCTTCTTTCATGGAACTTTATGACAAAATATATTTCATTAGAGATGGACTCATCTTCAATTGTGATAGTTTTAAGATGACTAGAGATCAATTCTCAGTGGACACGAAATTTTTTTTCGATTCCTAGTTATTTAACGATCAACTATAAATTGACATCATAATTTATCTCTCTTTACATAATTTAGGAATAGACCGGCATAATCACCTTTAACTATAATTTAATACAATGAAATATAAATCTTGTCAAAAATAAAAACAAGTACTTATATTTCACAAGTTAGACCCTCTAAATTGAGAGTCATCTCCATGGGTTTGTAGTTGTGTTTTTGGCAACTTATATATAGTATATATATTTACTTTATGTTTTTTTTTTCCGTTTGATACTACCATAAACATTGAACTATTTACAATTGTTTTTAAAAATTGTGATAGTTTTGAGATCCTTATAGTGGTAGGGATCAATTTTTGAAGGGTGCATGTCCTTAGAAGAAAATTTTTCCCACCTTTTAGTCACTTAACAGTGGAGTATAAGTTAATCTCTTTCATATAATTTAGGATGGACTATGAGAGATATTTAAAGTGAGCGCAATCTACAATTTGCTACAATGAGATCTTTATAAATCTTGTCAAAAATAAAACACAAGCACTTATATTTGATAATTTAGACCCTCTAAATTTCTTTATAAAGAATTATATTTTTGGCAATTTTATATATTTTCTTTATGTTTTTTTTGTTTGACACTAAAATAAACATTGAGCCACTATTTGTATTTACAATTATTTTTAAAAAGTTGTGGATGCATCAATCATTTTCACCTTTGGAGATAGAATTATTTGTTTATTATTTTTAAAATATAACTGTACTAATTTTAATTTTCGAGCCATAAACTTGTGGAGAAATAGAAAAAGATTTAAATTTCTCATAACTAATTCGTGTGGAATAAATTTATTGTAAAATAAAATAAGATAATGATACTTGAGATGCTTTAGCACTCCCTTTAATTTTCACAAGCGTGTGATACTTGTGGTGAACATCATTTCCATCCATTTCATGAGATCGTTAAAAAGGCTTATCGAATAGTAGGGACATATTTATTATTTACAAGTGACCTTAATTAGAAAGGATAGGACAACAACTTGGAGTAGGACATTTCAAGGGGGTACACCCCACAAATCTTTGAACAATATTAAGTTGGTGTTGACTTCTAGGACATTAACCTTGAAAAGCTTTCATGGAACTTTGTATGAAATGTATCCAAGAATAGGCTTTAGCTCACATGTTAGAATTTCATATCGGACATTTATTCCCAAAGTATTATTAGTGCATCATAGAGCTCCTCATTGGAGAAAACGTCTCAAACAATCAATTTGGTCTAGATGATCAAGATGATATGATAATGGGGTGGTGGTCATCCCTAAAGGAGTAGTTCATCTCCCATGAATGAACTAGTTGTACCTCTAGATCATATATCACTTAATTGCGAGATCTTACTACGTGGGGCTCTTCTTATTGCCAACATGTTTAACTCTTCTATAGTCCCCTTGGAATGGTCTAATGGTTAACACATGAAGTATTGCAATCATAAGATTTGGGGTTCAAATCTCGGCATAACCGATGTAAATGTCTCCCTTATGCGTCAATCACTATTCCAAAGGCTAATATCTACCCATGATTTACCTCCTCCATGTTGGCCCTGGGACGAGTTGGCGGGGATGCTAGGGGCGAGCGTAGTCGCCTTTTACCACCATGTTTAACTCTTCTATAATGCATAGATGTTTGCATACAACAATCAAGTCTTATCTCAATAGATAGGGTCGATCGGCTATATGGATCTTTATATGCTATTGAGCTATATCCCTTACAATATCATCATTTATATTTAAATAAATTTTATCTTTTTTTATTATTGCTGACTAAGTTTTCTTTGATCTTCCTATTTTTTGTTTGATGTGTATAGTTGTCCTAGTTTCAAATTATCTAATTAAAGCATGTATTAGTTGTCTATATATATATGTATGTACCATATTAAATGTGTCTCTCTAAATTTTACCTGAATAGGTATAACCCTGATTTTCTCTCTAATATTTTTATTTCTTATCTTGTCATCCTTGTATGTTTGCAAATTCATCTTAACGTCATCATATCTACGACTCTCATCTTCTACTCATTTATTTGAGTCATATCCCAACATTTAGCTCCATATAACATAGCAAGCATAATCGCCATTTTGTCAAACTTTCCTTTTAGTCATAGAGGTACTTTATGATCATAAAAAACATCTGATATTTTCCTCCATTTCAATTATGATGCTTGTTTTCTATGTAAGTCATCTCTCAATCTCTTCATCCGTTTGCAAACAAATGATTATAAATACTTAAAGCTCTTAATTATAGACAACGTCGTGTCTTATTTTAACAATTATTTTATTACATCTAATATTATTAACTTAAATTTCATATATTATGTCTTTACTCTACTAAACCTTTCACTTCTAGTATTTCTCACCATGATTTGAATCAGTATTTACTGCTTTGCGTATCTTATTTATCAAAACAATGTAATCTACATTAAGATTCGTATATATCTTTTAAATTATTTTTAATATTTAATGATATAGTTCTTTTGGCAGTCTAAGTATCTAGCTCTTCGAACTACTAATCCTAGAGGTGACCAGTCGGACCCCATGAAAATTTTTCATTGGTCACCAGGGTAAATTGAAAAGTACTCGCAGAAGCCTATCCAAGCGATCAACGTTCTTAGAGTTGTTGCACCATTGAAAAAAAAAATCCCTACAATGTGTCGCAACTGGGGTTAGACCATTAGATACATAATTAATTTTCAACGGGTACAAAATGTCTCGTTGGATTTCTGACATCTCCTGCATAAATGGTTGCTTTGCTAAGATAAAACGTCCCTGTAATTTATCTACCTATATTTTACCATGGGGCCAGTAATACTGTGCCGTTTGGAATGAGGGATATTACTTGTTAATCTAATAAAATTAAACTCCTTGGCCTGGGGGCATGGTGCGGTGGTAAGAGGTAGGACGGACTCTCATGCAATGAGAGTTAGAATATGTTATAGGGCATTTCATATGCCCACGATATTCGAATCACTCGTGATGCTAGACCGGCAACTAAGACTCACTAGTATTTCTTAAATTTACCCTAATGATTGGTAAAAAAATTTCATAGGGTTAGACCAATCACCTTCGGGATTAATCGGTTTGAAAATTTAAATGTATTCTTCTTAGATTATTATAAATAAATAAAATTAAACTCTTTTCTATCCATATTAATTATTTTAAAAATTGGATATTTAGATTTTTTTTAAAGATAATTTAAATTAAACTCCTTTTTTTTAATTAATATCAATTGTTATACGAATTAAAGCCTTTAATTTATCAAATACAATTGACAGTGTGAACACCAAGATATAGAAAATCACGACGACATTTTTTTTAAGTAAAAAGTCAAAATGTACTACTTAGAAATAATGAACTATCTCTACCATGAATGTGCATGATAGTACTTTCAGTTGAATTTTTACATGTTCATTTATTTTGGTTAAATAAATGTGGCCTTTCCACCTAGAAATTTGGTTTGTGTATACTCAAAGAAAGTTAATTTTGAATTTGCTACCCAGGTTGTCCTCTTTCTTTGACTTTGCAACTACAACTCAAATTGTCGGCGCTGTTCGTAACTAGTTTAAGCAACGCCGCTTTTGGAATGTGATTAATTTCTATAGAGGGCCACCTCGCATAAATTGCTATGGAGGACCTCTCTATAACCTTCCAACACAAAAAAGCTAGGGTTTATGATAGTAAAAAATGAATACGTTCGTTTCTAGTGTCTTCGTTAATTCATCCCAGGGTCAATACGAAGGAGGTAAATCACAGGCGCCTACTAGCCAGGCTACTAGCCTTTAAAATAGTGACTAGCACATAAGAGAGACATTTTATCTCGGCTTTACCGAGATTTGAACCTCAGACCTGATGATCGCAACATCTCATATGCTAGCCACTAGACCGTCCCGAAGGGACACGTCATACTAAAACAAGGTGGCAAAAAGGCGAATACGCTCGCTCCCAGCGCCCCCGCCAACCCGTCCCATGACCAACACCGAAGGGATAAATCACGGGCGGCTAGTTGCCGGGCTACTAGCCTTTGGAATAGTGACTAGCACATAAGGGAGGTATTTTATCTCAGCTTTGCCGAGATTTGAACCCCAAATCTCATGGTGGCAACACCTCATGCGCTAGCCACTAGACCATCCCGAGAGGGC
>JBBMJZ010306701.1:0-17858 GCA_037833815.1 Zingiber zerumbet
CAATAGTCACATGAGAATGTTTATGACACTCATATAACGATCCATGAAACATTGTCATGGCGGATTATTCAGTATATATTCTCTAATATATACCCATGTGTCAACCTGATATCTCATATTCATAACTTATGAGATTAAGTCATCCATTGACCTACATACTAGTCTCAGTGCATTAATATTGTCCTTGTATATTAATGCTTGATTAGGAATTGTTAAGAGTAGTGTTCTATGTATATCTACAATATCTCACTATCAATTTAACTAATTGATATGTTGTAGATTAGAACCTTCTACTTTAGGAGGTTATTATACTTATTCATTCGGCACTGAATTGAAGAAAATATAATAACCAACTTTGCCTTTTATTAATAATGAAATATAATACAAAAGGAGCTTCTTACAATCATCACACCCAACCCAATAATTATCTTCCATATTTGTCCTTTGTCTGGTGCTACAGACTTAATCATTCTCAATCTGAGAATCTCATTCTCAAACTTGTTTTACAACTTTCGAATATTCTCATAGTGCGTGTGACTTAATAGGTTCCCGATTATGTTGACCGTTCATGATTAATTATTAATTATAAATTGATCAAGTGACACCTAGTAGTACATCATGAAAAATCTCAGTTGATTCCATAACAAATTCTAAACCCTACAGCAGTTATATTTATCAGTGTGTTTGTTCCTTTCATGTATTTTATACCCACTTAGTTCAGGACATGTCTGTGTGCCAGTCTCCACCAGATTAACTACATCACACTTAGCTTAAGCAATAATTCCTTGTCCTGTAGATTCAAATTACTGAAACACATGTCCAAGAAGACCATCCTCTTGACATGTTTTACTTTGGCCAAAAACTTATGAGGAATAATCCTGACAAGAGGCCTTAGGGTAAACGTCTTCTTTATAAAAGGAGTGATGAATCCTTGGTGGGCTATTCAAATATCTTCGGGCATATTGGCTTATACCCAATCATCCCATCCCTATGCCTCTTGAGAGATGTTTTGTTAAGATATCAAAGTATAAACCCCCACAACCAAGATGACTTAAATATCTTAAGTTTAAAGAAACTACTTGCACTTAAGCTTGACATCCACGACCAAGATGACTTAAATACCTCAAGACTAAAGAAACTACTTGCACTTAAGCTCATTGACATATAAAAAACCACATGAAATCTCATAGCAAGTCACATCCGATGAACTAGTTACCCTTAACTAGCATCCACATATTAACTCTCAACATCCCAATATTTCCAATCAACAAGGATCGACTGCTTGGTTAAACCAAGGAGTATAACATGTGTTAGTCTTACAAAATTGACGATGTTCAGTCTTATCAATTCATCGACTAGGGAAGATTTCAATACGTACATAATTACACACGAGATTTCCACTAATTGTGAGAGAAATGCTATGCATTTTATTGTGGACTTCATTAGTTGAGTTTAAGATTAAATCACGTACATATAGAATGCATACTCAAATAGTAAATTTTATTTATCACATAAATAATATAATATTTAAGGTGATTGCCTTATAACACAACCCAACATTAAAGGAGGCTCAAGTTCATATGTTGCTAGCAATGATGAAGTGATCAAATTTAGTTACTCTATTAGTTAGCAAAATGTGGTGCACTGTGTTGGCAACAAAGGTCAAGATCTTTCACGAGACAAGAGAGGTTAATTAGATTAAGGCTTCGCTTCTCCCTCTTCAGTTCACCAAATTAGTTTTTTTATTGATACCTCCATGCTTGTTCCCTTTTAATCTCCTTTAATTATACACAAATTTGCATGATATAGAAACAAAAGTATCTGATGCATGAACTGCTAATGCTTGTCCCTATGCTGCAAGCAAAGCTATAAGAGGAAAGAACCAAGTGTCTCACATGAATCACGAGTTGATCAACATCCAAAGGCAAATGAACCAGAAAGTAGAAATTAGATTGAAATCAATTTCAAGGACCTTTACTGATTATATTTATGATTATTAACCATAATTATGGCCTATTATGTTATGCTTCTACCATATACTTGTAGATCCTCCTGCCTTATTTTATCTTGCAACTATATCTCTTGAAGGTAATTTATATATATATATATATTTTTCAATTGCTTCTAGAGACCTCCACAACAATTTTTGGAATTAATTATGTTTGTTTTTTTTTCAGCACAGATAGAAGCCATTAAGAAAATTGGGATTAAGAAGGTTGCCTATATGTAGTCAATGTCTTCGTGATTAAACAATATAATAAGGAATTTTGATATTTCCTAACAATATTGAAGATTTGACTTGACCATGTAATAAATTTTTTATTTTCTTATTCTCCAATGTTATGCATTATTTTTTCACTTCTAGTATAGTGAGTACTTGGAGTATTTTGAGCATGACAATGTCTTAGGATAACCCACTATGACTAGCACAATAATTGGTGGATTTGATCTTCTACCAACCTAGAAAGATTGCATTATCAATTAACCATATAAAAATCATATAACTCAGTAACAATATCCTTATAGTTGACTCACTTTATCCTCGTCAGAATCACTTTCTGAACTGCTACTTTCTTCTCCTTGTTTGGATACAGCACCAACAGAACCATTCCGACTGGCAGTTGCACCATTTTTAATTGGAGTGGAGGCAGTTTTAGCAAGTTCCTGCACCAACACAAAAACAATCACCAAAGAGCATCAAAGTCTGTCTCAGTGACTGTATTTATGTAAGAATGTGAGACAGAGGGGCTAAAAGTGAAACACAATGTTATGTTTGAAGAACTTTACATCATCCGAAGAAGAATCCTCACTGCTACTAGATTCCTTGGTAGAAGCCTTTGCTGACTTATTTTGCTTCTTTGGAGGAACTTTAACCTGCATTGGCAGGTATTTCATGTCGGGAGGGCAAAAATTGATTGATTGTACAAAATTTAACATTTGACAAAATTAATAATTAAGTTAGAATGTACCAAGTTAAAAAGTAGGATTGGATAGAGTAGCTTATAATACAAAATAAACTAGGAGTTCATGCAAACTAGTATATTAGAGGTTTAGAAGTCTATTGAGCATTTTAAGTTAAAATTAATCATTATTGATAATAGTTAATTTTTATCGCCCATGGCATAGATGAAAAATTAAATTCTTATTGGGTGCATATGAAATTTTAATTTTTTAATAAAAAGTATTTTTTGAACTTTCAAAGGAAAAATAGTAAAAGTACTGATTTTGATTTATGTAATTTATGGATGCTAATTGTCACCAATGGAGTAGCATTGGCAACAATTGGTAAAAAGTTAGGTAAACACTGAATAGCTCCTTGAGTTTGCAAGGGAAAGAAATAAATTAATCACAAGAGATAACTTTACAGAGTTTAAATCAATTACATGTTACATTAAAAAAAAAATCCGAAAGGCAGTTAACAATTAACACACCTCTTCTTCTGAGTTGGATGAAATCTCATAATCTGAACTACTAGCTTCTGGTTTTCTTTTAGATGGTACCTCCTGCTGAGCCTTCTTAAGCTTCTTGATATCCTCCTCCTGGAAAACCATCTAATGATAGATGCAGAATTCTTTGAATGGGTGAATTGTGCAATGATATTTTATATGGAAAATAATTATATGCATAATTATAATACTTAAACATGGTTGCCTGTAAAGAAAAGTCAAAAGACCACAACTAAGTTGTTAAGAAGATTTAATTGATTAAAACTATTGATTAGGGGATTACAAGAAGGATTCAAATAACGGAGAGAGGACAAGCTTGTGGGTTCTTTCATCAGAGAATCGGAGAGGCAGAGTGTAGCGCATAGAAAGAAGGAAAGGAAAAAAAGGGAATGAAGGAGGAGAAAAGAATAAGGAGGAGGAGGGGAAAGAATGTGGGGATTGAAGAGGGAGCTGCAAACAGCATCTTGGGGCAGAACTCTGCAGTAAACAGAGGAGAAGAGAGAACCAAAGGAGAAAGAGAGAGAGAATAAAGGAGAGGAAAAGCAAGAAAAAAGAAATAATTTAGGGTTTCTGGAATTGAGGAAAATAAGGGGATGAGTTGAGAAAGAATACACTTTCTAGCTTCAGGGAAAAGAGAGGAAGCTGTTTTTGTGTTCATTGATTAAGTAAGCTCTCTTCCTTAACTTTGGAAACATCCTGATACCAAGGTCTAAGACAGATTCTATTTCTTATAATTGCAACATAAGATATAGATTCTATTTGATTGTGGAATTTATTTAGTAGGGAGAACTTGAATAAGGATTAAGGCTTCAACGAGGATCATCTTGAAGACTTGTGCTAAAAAATTTGTTCCGAAGGATAAAGAATTAATTTTTAACACCATATCGTGGTTTGATTGATATATTAAAGTAAATAAAATATAAGATGATACAACCACTAAAACATTATTTACATTATTGATTAATGTTACTTGTTATATTTCAAATAAAATGAAAGAAATGATTTATTTGAATCACTAGTTTTGAGGTGAAGGCCAACCCACAATAGAGGTTATACATTGGTCATTGACATGATAGTATACTATTATATGGAGTTAATCCAATTATCAAGTGACTAACACAGGTTACCTGGGTTAAGTTTTGCATTTTGATCTGTTACCACTAGGGTTAAATGTGGTTTTAGCCTAAATTTAAGACAATGTTTATTTGATGAATGGATTGAATTTATGTTATTGTTTTTCCTACAACGTCAATTTAAGTTACTTGGAATAACACTATTAATGGTTTTCTATTTAAGCTTTAGTAGTTTGAAGGTAAAAATTGACATAAAATGTAATATTACTTATGTGCTACCAGCCCTTACTTGGTCTATACTGATTATGTGGTTAAAAAATATTACCAATAAAAGAATACATGCCTCAAGAGACACTGGGCAAAGCAAAACTTGAGTGGAGAGTATCCTAGTTCTTCTTGCAAGGACTTTTTATTAGAAAGCCTTCTGGTAAATTTTTATATGTATACATGTGTAGAGACCCTACTTATAATGGTTTTGTAGGAAGCTCAGCAATTAAATGTTTTCTCTTCAAGAACCCCACAACCCTCACTCTCCCTTTCTCTCCTTTTCTTCTCTGATTCTTCTTTCTTGTTCATCACACTTAGCTGTTCTGGTTCCCTAGCCTTCGCTCCCTGTCTTCTTTTTTGTTCGTCACCCTTCTCCGCACAACCCAAGAGCTTGTCCCCTTCTCTCAATCCTTCTTTTTATCTCCTAACCAGTTCAATTCTTTAATGCGTTGTGTTTAGGAAAACATGTCTGATCAAAATGGATTATTCTGATCAGCCCTTACATAATATTGCTGATAAAAATTCTATGTAAAATCAGCCCTTACATAATATTGTTGATAAAAATTCTATGTAAAAAGAACACAAACTATTAAAAAACATTTGATATATACATATTAGAATTTCTGCAAGCAATACCTCATTTTCCATATTTACTCAGTCTATCTTGCATGGACAGTCGAAGCAATTTGCATTCATGAAAGATAACAAATTGATGAATAAATTGAAAAAAAAAAGTAATAAGATAAATAAAGAAGTCATGTCTTTGGAAAGAAACTCTATATTATGAGTTAAAATTTAGGAGTATAGATGTCAAGTAGTAATACAAAATGGGTTCAGTTGATTAATTTTTTGTCATTGCATGCTAGTATTTTTCGAGTCCAAGTGACACCACGTAAGACAATGTAACTAGGCTGGAACCACCTCAGTTTCAGTCTTCTGCTTCTTGGCTACCACTGAATCTAATGCCTTTCCAGCATCCCTCTTGCCTGGAGAATCAAAGTATAAAACAATTTAACATAGAGGGGGCAAAAAATGTAAGAGCCTTGAAACCCAGACTAATAAGATATCCTAACCTTTTGTACCAGATTTTCCTGATACTGCTGAAACAGCTGGCGTGACCTGCATGGCAGCAATCATCAATTAATACTTTTCAACGAAGGGTTTCCATTACTTACTGAGTTCCAGTATTAAAAATTTAACATTACCTGAACATTAGTTTTCTTGTTTGACTTGCCCATTTCTGATACTTCAAGTTACTGAGTTTAAGCTGGAAAGAAAAAGAACTTGCTAAGATAAAGGCCGAATTAAATTCACCGAGCCCAGAATAGTTGACAAATTGTAGAAGTAGGTAACGTAACACAGATGTTTCAAATAAAAACCACGGATTAAGTGGCCAAAAAAAAAAACAGTTCGATAAAATGCTCATTAAGAAAACAACAAATGGAAACCCAAAACTCTTAGCTATTTTTACTTACTTATCGTTATCAGACAAACGCTATCATCTATATAAGAGCATAATCAAAAATCGAAACTCGTATCAAATCGACTAAAGCATACGTATCAACCAGGTATGCGACCTGGAGCAACGTTCTCCGTGTAACACAGATCCATACGAAAAGATCAAAATAAAACAGAGATCTGATTTGAGAGCCGCTGCAATAAAGCAGAAGGCAGCAAGAATTTAGCTAGCTATCGAGGTCAAATCACTTACGCCAAGAGTAAAGGCGAGGAAGAGGTGGAGTCTCGGCCCCAACTATGAGCACTAGGGTTTTGAAGGGGGTTTGCGAGAAAGGGACCGAGGTTCTTATATACCGAGCTGCGATGAACGCTCTCGTCGAGCTGGAGGAGTGCGAAGCAGGTGCGCCGTGCGCGGGCGTTGTTTCTTGTCTACGTGGCATCATGCGTTTTTTTTTTCATAATGATCCCTATAAGGTTTTGAAATTGCACTAAGAAACAATGGCAATTCCTGAGAGCTTAAGATATCGCAAACTTATTGACTATGAATTATCTATAAGTCTATAACCCCTTTTCGTTCATTTGCCTCCATAATGCTGTTTAGTTAGATCATTGCTGAATTGTTTAGGAACTTGTAATTTTGATTTTAATACTTTACTTGTGAACTTATTCTATTCTTGATACTTTGAAAATTAGATATTAAGATGAGGATGTTATGGCAGCAACTTTTATATATTTTTTTCATTAATTTTTCAATGTGTAACTTTTTGCTAGAGTTGTTTCCTTTCCTTTTTTTTTTTTTAACAAATTGCTTAAATAATTGATTTCTTTTTTTTTTGTTCGAGTATGTTGGAGTGAATTGTACAATTGTAATTCTTAGTATGAGATAAGAGATTTTTAACGCGATGAATTCTTTATTGTTTTTTAAAAAAAACTTGAAGAAAATATGAACATAATGATAACAAGATCACTAAGTTGAAAGTCACTGGTTTTATCGTAAGTTGAGTTTGATATTATTATTATTATTATTATTATTATTATCTTGAATTAAGAAAATTTTCAAATCTAAATTCTAAAACTAGTCCAACTTAATCTTCAAATTTATTTATTGTTTTTTTGAGTTATATAGTTAATATTTCTTAGAAAATTTAAAGATTAGCCCTCAGTATTTTCCTGGTGGTTTAAAATTAAATTATGAAAATATTCAAACTAATTCCCCTACTCAGACCGAAATATTTTTTTTGAAAATTATGAAAAAAATGAAACTAATCCTTTTAAAATTATTAGTGAAATTTATAATTCAATTAGAATTTTCAAATGAAGTTATAAAATTTTATTTGACCTGAATCGATCAAAGAAAATAAAATTAAAAAAAAAACAAATCAAATCAAATTTGTCCATCCAAACGGTCCAAATTAAATCCCATCTGCTCATATATTCCAATTCAGATCCACACGTGCTGGATACAAATCTTCAGCCAAACCCTCTAACCCAATTCATTCTACGCACCACAATCCAACTCTTAATGGAGATCTGAACCTTCAATAACCCAAAACCCCACCAACAGGTAGGATCCCTACATGAAATGAACATGATTAACTAACAAATTGAATACATTATTACTAATCATCCACGTTAGTGAGTAAAGATTCTCTATGTAGTATAAGGTACTTGAAATGTTATTAAAGTCGTGAATTGAAAATCAACCTTTACCATCACCTAAAAAAGGGGGAATAATCTATAACTTTAACAAATGTAATAGCTGAGCGCGGGGAAAACTAACCCAACTGTAAACTCATGAGTAAGCGTAACTAGGTGTCATAGAAAGTTTGATACCTCTCAAGTTTCAGGTTAGAACAAAAATGAGAATCCTTATACGAGGATTATCAACCTGTAGATTTATATAACTTTCTAATAGTTTTACAACAATTTCAAGAAAAAGGATAGAGAAGAATCACTTTTTTTCCTTTTCTTAAACTCCGATTAAGAGAGCGCTACACAAAAAGATAAGGCAACTCCATTGCAATAGACCCGTAGCATTGCTAAGCAAATATTAGTTTAAGAAATCAAATGAAAAGGCATAAAAGATGCGACATTAACAATCGTGAAGTCTTATGCAACAGCGTGTGAGATTAAAGAAGGAAAAGAAGCATTCAGATCAATTGAATGGTCTACTTTGTGTCTAGAGAGCTTAAATTGCAAGAGCACAAAGTAGCGTAAATCATCTGACTACAAATTATCATGTTGGTACTTGGAAGCAAAAAAAAATTACCCAGTAAAATAAGTGGTTCCATGAATTGAATATGCCCAACCTTAGAAGCCCATGAATTATATGAATGCGATACCTGAATTAGCAACCCATTACTGCACAGTTGTAGACGAAAGCGCCAGCTCTCTCTCTAATAGAAAGCACATCCCACTCTGCTCCACCAACATTTCCATCTTCAGGACGCCAATAGTGCAGAATAATTACTTCACCTTGAGGCCCTCTATGACCACCAATCACTAACAGTTTATCGCCACATGCCTTGAAAGCAAGGCCCCAACCATTGGAGTAGTCGGCTCTCACGGGCAATCGTTTTACAACATTCCAGGTGTTATTTTCCTTGTCGTACTTCTTAACTTCATTTGTAGATTGATCTGCAGCATAAAGCTGATTATTTACAACTGCAACAAGAGGTGGGGATTGAGTAGCTCTATTACCACCAGGATACATATCCCTAATTCTTCGCCATACCCTTGTTTGAAGATTATATTCCTCACCACAAGTTAAAGAATCTGTATGGTTGGACATGCCCCCTATAACATAAAACTTACCATCCATAAAGAAGCCAGAACATAATCTCCTTGGGGCATTCATGTCTGGTAGAGTTTCCCAAGTGCCAGTCTCAGAATTGTACATCTCCACACATTTTGAAGTGCGACCAAGCGAATCACTTCCGCCAGCAACGATAGCAATTTCCCCAGAGCCCCCAGATCCAAAAAGGCAGCGAGATAAGTTCATAGGTGGGCATCTAGACCAGTCACGCCTTACTAAACTGTACATCCATATAACAAAGCCAGATACTTCACGTCCAAAAACAAGCAGCTGGGTTCCCACAGCTAGAGATTCCTTATCTGCACAAGAGAAGCAATCATCACATGGCATCCTTGGCAACCTCATCCATCTACGCCTGAAAGGATCAAATGCTTCCCAAGGCATTAGACTACATGCCAAGTAAACCCAGTGCTCAATAACACAATGCTGTCTCCTTAATTTATAAAGACAACCACTACGAATCAGTGAGTTAAACCTTCTGTTCAGACAGGCGAGTGAAGGGTAGTCAGACCTACATATGAAGGCCAGACAAACTAGTGCAACATCATCACAGAGTCCAGGAAAAAAACTATCATTAGATCTTTGATCAGTATAACTATCTCCAGTTTGGTTGCTCACCATAAGCTTTTTAGCTTTCAAGCCTCTAACACTCAAGCTATCAACATTCACAACTTTATCAAATGCATCCTTGTCCTCCTTCACCAGTAAGCTCCCATTATTTTCTAAAGGTAGGCAAGCCAATAAATACATGTGAAAAGAACCACACTCCTGACTAAAGGATCCTAAAAGCTTTAACAGATAACTTGGAGTGGCAACCATGGTTCCCAGTTTGCAATGTATTTCCTTTTCTCTCAAGATTACTTGCATGAGTAGTTTGACTATCAGCAATCATATAATTATACCCAGCTCGCTGAAAAAAAAAATGTTAAGCTCTCAAAAAAGAAAGGAAATATAATTAAATCGTGTGTAGCTATTACTGTATTACAAACATTAAGGTCATATGCAATCTAATGTTATTACTGTATTACAGACTAGCAAGAAAGTGTAATACAAAAGCTATCACTATTAATTTAGCATCATGGGCACACAATTGGGTAAACAACAATCAGACATTGTGCTAATGCAGAATGGATCACACAAATCAGAACTGATGCAACCTGGCCTATGTAATCTGGTTTACTACAATTTCGTATGATGGAAGCAGTCTTATTGCAAGGCCAAGGTTGTATAATAGACCTCTACATCCCAAATGTGTGAGAAATTCAATATTTTAACTGAGGATTTTAGTGTAGAATGGTCTGCGGAGGACAACTGTCTGTAAAGAACTATTGTACCAATTATGTTCCAACCATTTTGAAATCTATAATGCTAGAAAACAGAATGTAACACTATTCTTAGGGTACACACAAAGACAAGTTTGGCAACTATAGTACTAGAAATAACAAGAAGAACCAAACCAAGTTGTATTAGAAATGAATGGGACATGATTATATAAATTTTGGGCAGTGCTACGGATGGTGACAATTAATGTCTTGTACTAATAATAAGAAGAAAAAAAATCATCATATAACTCATTTCGATCAATTTGTCCATTTTTACCCAAATGAATCTTTTCCTTTTGAACTACTGCTGCTACATTTGAGTTTTGCCTAAATGATTTTGCTTTCAAACTACCAATACTTTGGCACACCAAGGTCAAAATAACTATTATGTATTACAACAAGGTTACAAAAATAAGATGGCAGATACATGGAAAAAGTATCAATAGAATGATGTTAACGTTGGACCAAAAAACATGACGAAGATGATAAATAGTGCATACATATGTCCAAAATATCATGCTTATAGTAAAATATAGGGAAAGAGGATCCAGTACAAGGATGTTCAAGTTGGACCAAAAAGATAAAGACCAAACAGCATGGATTGTAACAAACTGTATCAATAAGGGTTTCTAAACAAGAATTTTGTTGTTCCGCTCTTATGTTTTTCATATAATGTATGCAATATGGAATGCATAATTGAGTTAATTACATACTCATCACTGAATCACAATAAAGAATTGAGGAAAAGTGAGTAAATATATACAAAGAAGCATATACTGTTGACTGAACATACAGAAATTTAGGTGTATGTGTGAAGAAACATGTTATGGTTGGAAAATTCATGATAAAGATGACTTGAAATGCTAAATTAGTTAAAGAGGTGAACAAATGTTGGCTCCACAATTGAATCCTGGAGTTGGAGTGAGTAGTATGAGTATCATCTATAGCATTGACAGCTAGATGGGTTCAATCATGGATGATCGTCGGTGTAGGACCACGATTTAATTTTCTTGAGTTCATACATAAATCAAATTAATTCATTGGCCACATCAAGTTCCAATATTTAGTTGGTTAGAGAAATTAATCATGGTAGATACAATCTATACAGAGATGAACTTTCAAATAGCATCAATCTCATGAAGGCTAGTAGCAAAAGCATCAAGCCAAATAATAGGCAAGTCAGTAAACATTCAGCCTTCTTAAACCATGTCTGAGGTCCGACAACATGGAAGCAATCAAACTAGAATGGCATATTTCTTCCATACATAGATCTAATAGTAGCGGGATTTTTAAAAGAGATACGACAACCACATTTTTTTAGCATTCAGGAACCTAGTATATTACTTTTCATTTGACAATTTGGGAGTTGTAGATTTGCAGGAATATTTGTATGAGGCACACTTCCAAGAAGTTCATTTACGAGATGGAAACCTCTGGGAGAAGATTGACATTATGTTGCAAAAGAGTTTCCCTCCACCTCCAGGTTTGAGCTGTAAATAACCAACCACCACTCAAAGTAGAAATTTTTTTTTTTCATTTTTGCAATTTAGGTTCTAGATCAAGGTCTCATGGAACATTTAGCACCCCAGGAACAGCATTGTGTGTAGATTTCTGAATTGTATGGGACATTAAAAAAATAGGCGAGAATGGCAACATTTGTTCTTCAAAAACCTTCTCTTACCATTACTTCACTAAGATTTAAGATGCAGTGACATGATCCCATTAAAATTTCATATTCCCTTTCCAAATAAAAGGGCACACAAAACAACCTAACATCTATTTTAGAGTGTAGGAAGTCAGAACAACTACCCTGTTTAGGATGTGATTTCTAGGAGTCTACGTTTGAATCTACTCTTTCATGCTATTCAATGCAGTTATGTTTATGTGACACGATAATGTGATTTCTAAGAAGAATCAAGTTTTCCTCCTTTGGATCCCTTAGCACCACAAACCCAGCTTAAACAATACCTTTTTCTCACCTGAGTTCAGAAAAGGCAGTGTTTATAAGATATAAGTGAGGCCCTTTTTGAGATTGGGATGGGTTGTCTGATCAACAACATAGGCCTACTCCTTAATGTTTAGTCCCATTCACCCCCGCTTGTGCACATAAGTGATACATATACGAATTTCATAAATTGAGGTGAAACAGCAAGGTAGTCCCTACAGAGCATGAAAATCACTATACACTCTCCAGAGGCCAGCTCAGGAAATATTTCATTTTCAAGATACACATTAAAATTATTATTTCTATGTTTTCTTATTAATTGAATGGAAACACATTGTCATACTTTTTTTTTATAGCAAGCTCACATCTTTTGGGTTTAAAGCTGCGGCATTCACTCTATTGATGAGTATTGAGTCAAATGCAGATCGTCTTATACCAATACACAGCAAAAACAGAAGAGTTGCTGGGAAAATGATCGAATAAATGATCAGAGATGTGATTTTACCTCATTGGATAATAGACATCGAGTCTTAATTATTCACGAGAACACCTCCAGCGCATCATCCGCTCCTTCCCTAATTCCCCACAAACGGCATTCCGTATCTAAGACACTAATAAGGAACCCAAGATCTCAAGGTCCAAGAATGAGCTTCTACATCAGAAGACCAGCTAAAAAAAAGAACCCTATGAATCAGAATCAAATCCACATCCATAATCGAAAGTTGCCAAAAAAAAAACAAACAATGAAGAAAGGAATCTAGCCTGCATCCGCAAGAAATCAAAGACCTTGACAAAAGGATCTCAAGCCAAACACCTCCAAGGGAATCGATCAAGGGCGTGGCCAAGGTCCCAGATCCACCAACGGCGATCGAAGGGAGGGTCCGTCCGATCGCCAAGAACAGGCCATCGAGCGAAGCAAATCGGCCGAGACACGAGATCTGTCAGTCGGCACCACCAGATCAGATTCAGGTCGTGGAAACAACCATCGTGAACACCTAGAAGCGATCGATTCGCCGCCGCAGAGCGGAAGACAGAGAGGGGTAGACATCCCTCGTTTGCGAGTCGATACTTAAATGGAAGCCGGAACCTGGGGGTTTGCATCTGGGGCAAAACGGTACTTTCCTGCAAGGACAAACGAGAATAAATAGCGTTATAATTCAAACCGATCAGCCACCGTCCATTCCCTACGATCCAGGAGATGCACGACAGGCATGTCGTCCGTATAGAATAAACATATGCTGACCATCGTAGTGTCAATCTAGATTCACGGCCGCACGGGAGGGAGGCCAGTGTAGCTGTTAACTTCCTGCTCGGACCACCACCCTCTACGGACGCTGGAAATGGAACTCCTCGTTCCGCACCCACCGGGACCACCGACGTCACCCGGCGTCACAACAGCGGGTCCCACTCCACCGGCCTGACTCGGGTTCGGCTGCGGGTACATACACTCAGGTACACGTTACTGTTTCAAAGTGGGAGTTATATGTTCACCCCGCTCACTCAATCCACGCTCCCCCTCTGGTTCTGCATCTTCCAATCGATTGCGACAGGAAAGGCGTGGATTTTGAGTGGAGATGGGTGACTTTATCCTTTGCCTTTCGCCAGGCTGTCGAGTGGATAAGCGAAGAGTAGCGGGGAATTCTATTTTCAACCCAACGGTAAACGGGGAGATAACGGCATATTTCTATAAAAGGAAATACGTGGCCAGAGACAGGCGCAGAAGATCAGGGAATTACGAGAAAGCCACCGAGTCGGGTTGGCCGATTGCTTGGCCTCCCTCGTCCTCTCTTCCGCTCCCCTTTTTTTAGTAGTTTCTCCGCTCGCTTTTTGACCCGCCGTTAACTTGCCGAAGCATGCCGTGACGGATTTTTTTCGTAGATTCCCGTTTTCGCCGTTAGGGTTTATTATTAAGTTTTTAAATAAATTTTGTAAATAGGTATATTATTTTTTAAAAAAATCATATATTCTATTACTCTTGTCCACTCTATTCCCCAAAAAGTAATTAATTTATTTTTATATTAATTTAAAATAGGTAAAAATTATATAAAAACAAAATGAAACAGTATTTTGGGAAAAAGGACGATATCGTTTGGTCGAGCGCTGTTTTGTTTTTGATGCATTTAATTATTTGGTAGCTACTTTTCCTATTAAATTCAGTAGTTTCTTATCTTGTTGGGAGTTGGAGTTTCTTACAAATAAAATTAATTGTCTATCTTTAGAATTAATCAGATGAAACTCCTTATTGCTGTCTCTTTTCTTTTACACGTCATATTTTTCTTTAAATAATTAATCAAACATGGCCTTAAAGGCATGATTTTTCACTTAGAAATTCATTTTCAGCGAAAAACACGTTCTTATAAAGAGATTTTATAAATATTTTTTAAGTTTTATATTCGCTATTTTGCATATGTCAGCACTGTTTGATGGTGAATTTTTCTTCTCGTACTCTTTTGTTTTTCCGTATAAGACAGTGCTATACCCATTTTTCTCTCGGATAAGAGAAATTTAATTAATTAGGCTTAGTTTATTTAAGCGGATAAATGCGTGCGAGGTGCAAGATAATGAAAAACATATCTTTTTAAAAATTATAAATATTTTTCTTCTCTTATTACACTACCGTATGATGATAAATAGTGAAATGGACTTTTTAAATAATGATAATTCAAATTTCAACCCAACACAATTATATGTGAAGACCATCCGTTAGAACTTATGTTTTTTAATTTATTCTAAAGGTCGGTAGAAAATTTTTATATAATCAGATTAATCATCTTTAAGATTAATTGGACCGTAACGGCTAGATAATTAGATTATAAAAAAATTAGTTATTTTTTCTCTAATTATAATATTTAAATTTCCCCTAATTGGTTAGTAGATCAAAATACTCTTTATGAAATTAATCAAAATTACTCAAATTTAAGCAAAACAACTCCAACTTATCACAGTTTTGAATCAGTTTTAACTTAAGTTTAAATAATTTTGATAATTTTTTTGACAAAAAAAAAAAGGGAAAATCACCGACTTTAGTATGTTATAATAGGTATAGTCATAATTGCTACACGTCATAGTATCTAGGATTGCAACGACTACACTGACATCAAAATAAAAATAATTTAAAATAAAAAATTACTAGAGCAACATTTTTTTTTAAAAAAAAAAGGGAACACTCTTTTAATAAAAATTATAATAAAAGTTGTACTTTTAATTTTAAGAAAAATCAAAAGACAACCCAATTTGTAAATAGTAAATAGTATTAATATCAAATTGTCTATCCAAAATATATAATTTAGAATAAAAAAATTTACTTTGTTAAATATGAATATCTACTTTTAACTATTATATCAGTTTTACTATTTTTTCTCTCTCTATAATATTTAGAAAATAAAAGTTATTCCCTAAATTTAGAAAAGAATTATTCATAAATGTAAAATTTAGAAAATATATAAAATAGCTAATAAAAACAGATTTAGTTGTCCATATAAAATTTAAAGTAAAATTTAGTTCCTTTAAAAAAAATAAAAGAATGTATCATCAGATATTTTATAACAAAAATACCATTTATATTAATGTTGTAGTAATTACTCAATACCAGCTACTCAAAATAGTATTTATCAACTCCATCGATTAAAATCATTGTAAAATAATTGTAGAAGTTGTCATACTGTAACAATAGTATATTAGTTATTATACATTGTAGCATTGTAGCGCTGTAGGGATGTTGATTCTAATGGATGGGATGAGTTTCGATTGGGTTGAAATAAGAATTTTATAAAAAAATCTCAACCACTGAGCACAATAAAAAAAAACAACCTTAAACCTGAACCAGATAATCCAACCAACCTGAATAACCCGATTAAAACAAACTTTTTTTTTTATTATTTTCCTATAAATCTTTACTTTTATCTTAATAGTTCATTATTATCATACTAACTGATGCGATAATAAGGAGGGATCCACCCCGCAGAGAGTCATTGCCACATTGGAGGTCAAAGTTAAGACGGTCAACGCCCCTGTATCACCGGCTGGTCGGGCGACCCACTCGTCCGACCGGGATAAAGAAGGCTCGATCCGACACCATCGTAGCTCGGTCACGTACCGAGCTTCTGACGCTAAAAGAGAGTATCGCAGGAAACTCGCCGACCGATCATCCCACTCGCCCCTCACATCAATCCTTGAAGCCGGCAAAGCAGAGTCACGATCGAGCAAACTGTATTCAAACACAATGAGATTAAAGCCGAGCGGCTCAAACTCCCCCCACGACATACTAGCGGTCGTTCCGCGCTGACAGTGGAATATTGGCTGAGTGGTCGTCCCGCTCGCCAAGGACAAAACGATACTCTGATGGATGAAGGCTGGTCGAGCGGCTCCCGCTCAACCCAATAGCAGACAACAGGAGGATATGCTCGGGTCGTTAAAATATTGACATGATATTGTCCACTTTGGGCCTCAACCCTCATGGTTTTGTTCTTGGGCTTTACCCAAAAGACCTCATACCAATGGAGATATTTTTCTCTTATAAACCTATGATCTTTTCCATGTGTTTTCAATGTGGGACTATGTTTGCAACCTTGCAACACCAACAAGAGACACGTTCCTGACATGTCTTTTCAGAGGAAGCTTTGAGAAGCGTGCACGCCACGAGGAGCGTACACGCGCGCTCCCGGAGCCCTATATAAAGGACCTCAAGCTTCAACGGAGGCATGCAAGTTTACTGTTGCTACACTGTTACTCTGCTTCTTTTGCTTCGCTTCCTTATTTTGCTTCCACACCGCTGGTAACTGACTTGAGCGTCGGAGAGCCAATACTGGAGAACCCCTCCCTGGCTCGGCACCAACGTGTTGTGGTTGCGGGATCACCTCATTCGGAGTCTACGCGTGGTCAATATGAGCGTCACGTCCCAACATCTATCGCCTTGACACTCGGACATGATCACTAACATTAATATTGATATACATAAAAATATCTTAATTTTTAAAATAAAATTTAATTTAACTCTAAAAAATCACTAAATACTAAATTCAAATTAACTCGAGCCCAATCCGATCCTAACACAATCTGAAATCCTTTCAATCCAAACCCAATCCGAATATGAAACCCCCAATTCAAATCTGATATTTTTCAGATCAACTTCAATCGGTTGATAAATCATATTCATTTTTAACACTCCTATCTAAACGTAAGGGCTATTTAGAGTATTATAATATTTAGTCGAAGCTACTGTATATTATAACAGATAGTCGTAACTGCTCCGATAATATTGAAAATAAGGTATTCCTCATTTGATGATTTTTATTAAAAAAAAAATCAATTTGACCATTCATTCCTTTTAACGTATATCCTTTGCTCTTTTGTAACTCTCTACAATCCAAATAAGTGAAGGCGGTTGCGGTGAGGTGGAGACGATGGCTCCACTCCACAGTGTCCCTTGCCAAAGGAGGCAAGGCAGGAAAGGGAAGCAAGGAAAGAGGCAGAGGGCATTGGAGTGAGGAAGAGGGTGGAGGTGTTGTTTTTTTTTAAATTTGTTTTGGTAAT
>JBBMJZ010307113.1:0-35506 GCA_037833815.1 Zingiber zerumbet
GTAAACTTAGGATCAAACGTGTTAAGTTCCGCAGGAGATCCAAGTTTAATTTAAAAGAACACACGGTAGTTAGGAAAGGTTCAGATCATGTACAAAATTTTGTACAGTGGAACCATGAGGTTTTCCGCGTAGCTACCAACAGCTCATGCTCTCTTTTAACCGAGAATGTATCATAATGTCATCAAGAAAGACAATTATAACATGGTCAAAATATTCTAAGAATACTTTGGGTTCATCATATCAATAAAAATTACAGGCACATTTAAATTACATTACCAAAAACTCATAATGTTTATATCAAAGACGGATGACAATTTTCTCCTTGGAAAAGAAAGATCAAGGCTTGGGATAGATGACTCCTTGGTTCTTCTTGGCTGTGAAATGTCAGCGGGGGCAACCTCCAAGACAGTGAAATATCCATCGTTTGGTTAATAGGCAGCGCTATCTTAGCCTTCGAAGGTGTATCAACACAACACTGCCTGCGTTGTGGCAGTGAGAGGTCTATGCTCTGAAAAGCCTCCTTGGTCCTTAGAGAGGTAGTGTTGAATCTCGATCTCACTTGACGACGCGGCAACAAGTCGTTGGCCTTTGTAGGTTTTGAGGAATTGGAAATTGAGACCCAACCACTCCTACTTTCTAAAATTGAATAATAGGGTTTCCGTGTTCGAATGACCGTCTCTTCATCCATTTAACCTCAATATCCTCATCAATTTGTGGGTTTTCTTCATCTGCTCCATTTAATTTTCAAAGTAGATTAACTATACAAAATTACTCAAGAAGGAGGAGAGACGTGGTGGCGGTAGCAGCAACAAGAAACTGTTCTTGCTCGTTGTTGTTGCGAAGAGGAAGGAGGAGAGGGACTGGGTTACTGCAGGTGAAGAGAAGAAGAAAGTGAGAAGGATAAGAAATTGGAAATTGGAGAAGAAGAAGAAAGAATGGCAGAAAAGAAAGAAAAAAATTCTAATTTATTTTAAATCAACTGAATCCCTATAAATTTTAAACTTGATTCAGCCATATCAAATAAATTTCAAATTAATACCTATCTGAACGAAATCTTTATATTCTTGTCTACCCATTATATTTATTTTGAACTCAATTCGACTTTAAATTTAACATGTCACTCCGTGTTTAATGATTTAATTTATCTATTATTAGTACTATTATTATATATTGTAATTTTAAAATTTAGTATCTAGCAATTGAAGGCATTCGACATTCGCGGGAGTTAGATCTAGAGATGTCAACGAGCGAGAGGATGGATGAACCATATGTTTGTCGGGGAAGGAGATGATGAAAAGTGGATAAAAAGTCATCAGCTTGTAGTGTAGTTGCCTTTGCGGGTGCAAATAACAGATAGCCCTCGGGCATGACAGATCGATGAAATGAAATAAAGGTTTGGACAGTAGGAATTATGCTTACGATACGCCAATGGAATTAAAGACCGAGTATTTGGGTAAAATTTAACCGAATTAACTATAATTTTCTTAAACTAAACTGATCAATTTTTTTAATAAAAAATGAACAAACTGAATCATTAAAATATAAATAATTCATTCAAAAATCAAATTAATCAAATTAACCGAATTTATGTAAAATTTATTGATAAGTTAAAATTTATAGGCTCAACTACTCACGAATTTACCAATTAATTTTAAAATTTTGATTTATTCAATTAATTCAGTTTAACCAAATAAAATATTTTAAAATTAAAATCAAATTGAATTAATCAATTATATGTTTTTAAAAAAAAAAATGAGATCAATGAGATGAAAGGGATACCATTAAATAATACAAGTTCAAATTACATTACCAAAAACTTATAATATTTATATACGAAAGGTAATTTTCTCGTTGGAGGAGAAAGATCAGGGCTTGGGATAGATGACTCCCTGATTCTTCTTGGCAATAAAATGTCAGCAAGGGGTATATATCCGGGACAGTTAAATATCCATATTTGATTAACAGGCTGCCCTGTCTTAACCTCCATAGGTGTATCAACATGCTGCTGCCTGCACTGTGGCTGTAAGAGGTCTGTGCTTTAAGAAGCCTCCTTGGTCCATGGAGAGGCCGTGTCAAACTTGGATCTCACTTGATGTGTCAGAACAGGTCATTGTTACTTTCAGTGACCTTTGTAGTTTTGAGGAATTGGAAATTGAGACCCAACTATTCTCATCTTCTAAAATTGAATGATAGGACTTCCGTAGCCTCCAGTCTCTTCATCCGTTTAACCTCAATATCTTCATCAATTTGTGGTTTTTCTTCATCTACTCTATTTGATTTTCAAAGCAGATCAACTATACAAAATTACTCAAGGAGAAGAGAGGTGGCACCAGTAGTGGCCGCAAGATGTTGTTCTTGCTCGCTGCGGTTACGAAGAGGAAGAAGGAGAGGGAGTGGGTTATTGTAGGTGAAGAGAAGAAGAAAAGGAGGAGAAGAAAAAATTGGAAATCGGGGAGAAGAAGAAAAGGAGAGGGGCGCGGAATGGTAGAAGAAAAAGGAGAGAAAAATATTTTAATTCATTTTAAATCGACTGAATCGGTATAAATTTTAAACTTGATTTGGCTATATCAAATCAATTTTAAATTAATACCTATCTGAACATAATCTTTATATATACTTGTCTAACCATTGTATTTAGTTTGAACTCAATCCAACTTTAAATGTAACATGTTACTCTGTCTAGTTTAATTCATCTATTGTTATTACTATTATTATATATTTTATTTTTAAATTTTAGTATTTAGTAACAAGAGGCCTTATGCAATCATATCAACAAGCAAGAGGAAGCAATGAGAGTGCATAAAAAGTTATCAGCTTGCAGCATAGTTACCTTCGCGGGTGCAAATAACAGCCACTAGAGGACGACATATATATCGACAGAATGAAATGAGGATTTGGGTAGTAGGGATTAGGCCCAGATATGCCAACAAAATTAAAGACTGAGTATTTGGTTAAAATTAAATCGAATTAACTACAAATATTTTTTAAATTAATTAAATTGATCAATTTTTTTAATAAATATTAAACAAACTATATCAATAAAATATAAATAATTTGCTCGAAAATCGAATTAATCAAATTAACCGAATTTATGTAAGATTTATCGATACGTTAAAATTTATAGGTTACTCACGAATTTACGGATTAATAGTTTAATTTTAATTTATTCAATTAATTTGGTTTAATCAAATAAAGAATTTTAAAATTAAAATCAAATTGAATTAATCAATATAATTATTTATTTTTAAAAAATGAGATCCCCCATTAAATAATACAAATTAAAAAAAAAGTAAGTAGTTATATTTATATTATTATTTATTAAATTTTAGATAAGAGTAATTGAAATGACGTGTTCCCCATGTCATTTTTAGTGTCGTAAACCCTATATTGAGCATATCATCTAAGATCAATATATAATAGTGACATAGAAGAGATTGTCACATTAGATATTCGGCATATTGAAAATATTAAGCAAGTGCCATATGGGACCATCACAAGAAAGTCATGCAATAGGTATCGACTAAAAGATTGGGAAGAATAGTTTGATCATCCTAAGATAATTTATAATGCATTAATCATTAGAAGGCATGTTTCAAGTGATTCAGGGAAGTGAAACAGAAATATAACTACATACAAAACTATACTGTTGCCGATAATATGTCTCTCTCTTGGTGGCTCGCTTCATATTTTGTCTTTTGTACATGCCCTTCTTGAACCCTTCAATAACCAAGAAAACCATACAAAATTCAGTCAGTTGTAAGATGTTATGTTTATTGAATTGATTCACATAAACACAAAATACAAATGTCTAACTAAATGAGAAAACTACATAATACGAGAAAGAAGATTGAAGGATCTAAAATTAGTCATCTAAACTGATATACAGTTGTTACAGTCCGCTCCATCCAAATGTCGACCAAGTTTGATTTCATAATGATATATTTGGAGGACAATCTATTCCTTATCCACCTGTGAGCTAAAATCATACAAGGGATAATGAATACAGATTCTTTCATCGGTTCATTCTCACCAAAACCTTCTAATATTGTTTCTGAATTATTCTTCTATAACATATCAAGAGACGAGCAATTTATACCATAAAGAAGTAATAATAACTTTACTACTAATAAAAATACACACTCCAAACTCTAGCTGAAAATTGACTAGATGTGCCATGGGATCTCCCTCATTGAACTCTCTCCTTTAACCTTTATCAAGATCAGGATCTTCAAGATCTACTTATTTGAAAAAAGTTATTTTAACTTAAACCATAAACAAATGAGACCTAAATACTAATTAGCAAAAAATCACCATCACACATGTTGGATTATTTAACACATGCAATCATAATAATCTAAATGGGAAGTTGTAACTAAATTTCTTGTTGATTTGTATGTTCATTGTTAGAGTCATATCTAATTATTATAATGTCAGCTTCTAAATAAGCAACATATCCATCTGATAAGCAGATCCTACAACAATAAAACAAATGATACAAAAATCACTAAAAAAGCATATTAATTAAACCATGGCAGTTTATTGTTGTTCCCCAAAATTGCTTGAGGTCCATCATTCAACAAGTATTTCATACTCCTATAAGTGATGTTAATAACACTAACTAGTGAGAAATTATAACTAGTACTGTTGATTCGTATATAATTTTGTCTATAAACAAATTATGAATGGTCACAACTAAAAAACTTGTATAAAAAAAAACTTATTTCATCCGAGCAAAAGGTTTGTCTTTCTCAAGTTCTAATTCTCTAGTTTTAACTTTAGATAGGGATGAGTAAAAATTCGATTAAATCCAACAAATCGACCGAACCAATCTAATTTAAAAATTCAATTCGGTTATTTTAGAATTTTATTTTATTTTCTAAAAAATAAATTATATTGACTAATTCAGTTTGTTTCAATTTAAAATTCCTTATTTAGTTAAACTGAATTAATTAATTGAATAAATCAAAATAAAAAATTAATTAGTAAATTTTTAAGTAAATAAACTTATAAATAAATCTCTCATTAATTATGTTAACTCGGTTAACACAATTTTGTTAGAAAATTTGATTGATTTGGTTAGTTCTAGAGTTTAGGGATTTATTTAATTAAAATATTGGTTTTGGTAAACAAATTTATATTCTCAGTCTACTCATAAAAAAAATTATTTTAAATTAAAAAATCTAATAAATTTTATGTAATCATATATTTTTTCTTATTGATTATTAATTATTAATTATATTAATATTATTTCTTAAATAAAATAAAATAAATTTAATTAAATTTATTTTTTTTATTTTAAAATTGTTATCTTTAGATATATATATAGTTAATTATGTTTATATGATTATTTATTAAATTTTAGATGAGAGCAATTGGAATGTAACGGAATAAAGATAGATTCCATGTTCCATCTTTATGCAGAGTTGTTCATTTTTGGTGAGTTTTCTGTAATACACAAATATTATAATTTTTAATTAATTTTATACATTGTCCTTTTAATTCCTACAATTGTTTTGATACATAAAATTGTATTACATTAGTTTTGATTTTTGTAACTTCTTATGTTTTAGGAGTAATGATTTCTTCCTCCTCCATGTTGACCCTAGTACAGGTTGATAGGATGGGCCACTGAGTACGAACTTTTTCGACTTAGTGAGAAAACACATAATACGAGAAAGAGAAAGATTAAAAGATCTAAATATTAAGAGACTAAACCGCCACTCCATCCAATATCGACCAAATTCGATTCCATAATAATTTAGACAATCTACTCCTCGTTTAAGCAAGTTGTGAATTGGAATAGTTTGAACTATAATGAATCCAGATTCCTTCCTTGCTTAATTCTTAGGGTGAGTAAATTTCGGTTAAGCAAAATAAATAGATCAGATTTAAAATTTTGATTTAGTTATTTCAGAAATTTAGTTTAAAAAAAAAAACAGCTATATTGATTAATTTCGTTTAATTTCGATTTTAAAATTACTAATCACCTATAAATCTCTAACTAATGGGTAAATCTCTCATAAATTCAGTTAATTCAATTTTCAATTGAATTAAACGATATTTTATAAGTTCGATTTGTGCGTTTTTATTGAAAAATTTGACTGATTTGTTTAGTTCAATTTTTTATATTATTGAATTAATTTGGTTAAGTTGTAACGGAATGCTCACTTTAAACTTTTTGTTGGCATATCTAGATGGCTGACCGTCGTTCGCAATGAGACAACAATATGATAAGGATTTTTTCCTTTATTTTTCGGTTGTAATTCAACTCCAAAAAGCCTAAACATTTACATAATATAAAGAAATTTATATATGATGATCATTGATGTCATCAATATGACAAGGATTATATCTAAAAGTTAATGGTTGGTTTTTTGTTTTTTCCCCCTATTATTAATATATATATAATGACTAAATGGTTATCATAAAAGATATGTCACAGTTTAGAGCTCTTAAAACCAGTTTATTTTCTTTAAAGGTTATCTTTTTAGTTTATATTTTTTTCTTTTTCAATTAATAGTTCCTTGTTTACCTTTTTAGTCATTGTTGATCAACATGGACAAGAAAATATTTGTTGATAACATAATAATTTGGCAAATTATGAGAGATAGTGGTTCTAAATCAGCCGCTCTCAATAGCACAACCAATAATTTTTTTAGTACAAAGGAATAGGGCGTTTCGAAGAAGTTTTGCAACTGCCAATAACATTTTGTACTTTTGTAAGAAATTTACTTGTTGGTATAACAAACTCTAAATTTCATTTTTCTTACTATGGAAGCTTTTAATAGTTGTATCCATCAAATTTAATAAATGTTTTTATTTGTTTGTCTAAGACTAATAAAGACACATGTGGCTTAGACAATGAGATGGGCCAGTTGAATTTGATAAAATGCTATTACTCACATATACATAGTTTGACATAATATTAATCACAAAATAACTGATGGGAGATTAAATAATTAACTCTAATACCCACATAAACCTATTAGCGACGAGCGGCATCCCGCTTCGTGGGCGGATAGAGGAGGGGAGGTGGTTGGTGTCGGCGGTTCGCGAGGACGACCGAGCGACGCCGACGGCAGGGTGAACAAGGGATGGTGCCGGTTGGTCGTGAGGGGAGCGTTCGGAGAGAAATTTAGGTCAATTGTCACTTTCCTAATTCGTTCGCATTGTAGGAGAGGGGAGCGTGCATATTATATATATATATAAATTAAAATAGTTCAGGAGCTTGGGCTCCTTGAGTAATATATATTTTTTATTTCTTTTTATTTTAGGATATATTATATATATTTAAGGTTTAAAATTGTAAGATAGAGATGGTTATAATGAGTTTAAATTGATAAGATTTTTTTTAGGTTCAAATTTTCCTTTTGATTTATAATGTTCTAGATTAAAAATTTTAGATGCTCACGGGATATATATGTTTAGGGTTTAAGATTTTTAAATTTAGGGATTAATTATAATGGAGTTAAGCTAATAAGATTTTTCTCTAGGATTAAGGCTTCCTTTTTGTGGGTTCAAGATAAATAATTTTAGATATTCACATGATATAATATAGGTATTTCAAGAGATTTCAGAAAAAAAAACATTTTCCAAAAACAAAAAAAAACATTAAAAATAGAATCAAGGCGCCTAAATTAAATCCAAGTATCTTGACTAACCATTGACAAAAATAAAACTTGATTCAAAATGTCTGGATTAATTTTAGGCGCCCCGACAAATTTATTGTGGATGTGCATCGTACACGAGTGTTGCCTAAGGTATCAAACATGTACTATTTTTTTTTTTTAATTTTTTGTTTATTGTTTTTAGCTCTAGGGATAAGTCAATTAAATTCCGACTTTAAAATTTAAGGATTGAGTTTTAGTGTTAAGTTAAAAAAAATTAGGTGTTCATGGGGTATAGTATATAGTATTTAGGGTGCATAATTTTTTTTAAGCTTTAGGTTTATGATTTAGGATTTCTGGTCTAGGGTTTAGTGTCTAGGATATAGTATTTAGGGTGTGTGTTTTTTTTTTTTTTAGGATTTAGAATTTGGGGTATAATATTTAGGATGGTAAGATTTAAGGAATTTAGAATATTTTTTTTAAAAAAATAAAAATTACGCTAAACTAAAGCTCAAGGCGCCTGGATCAAGTCCATATATATATATCGCACTCTTATGTCACACATCCCGTGAGTGCCTCAATTTTTTTTATTTTTTGTATGTTCGCAGTTATGCCAGTCAGATTTTATTTTTAGGATTTAAGTATTGTGTTATAGCATTAAGTATAAAAATATTTTGAGGTGCTCACGGGGTGTATGTGTTGGAACCCCGTGGTAGTTTTGATGTGGTCAACCAAGTTAAAGTTAGGTTCTGTTGTATTTGATTCTTGTGTCTAAGTGTACAGGAGTTTAGAAACACAAGAAGTTGAGTGGAAGACGCAGCTAGCAAGAAGGATAGCACGAAAAGGGGGTCGACGAGCTCGGTGCATCCGAAGGATGAGATGCTGTAAAAAAGTACACCGATGGACGAAAAGGACGTGTTCGACGTTCTGAGGGATGAGAAGCTAGAGCGGAAGTCTGCTCGAGGAGAAGACTGTAAAATGGGTTCGGGTGAGCCCTATTCCGGTTAGCCTAAATCACCTGAGTGAAAGGAGAGCAAAAGAACAAGAGAAGAAGCTTGGACCTCGGCAACTGCTGAGGCCTTCTGTTGGAAGGCACCTTCAAGCACTCGAAGGCGCCTTCAATGTGCATGAAAGACGCCTTCGACCAGGCAAATTTTATCGTTGGCAGTGGATAAAGTTTTATTCGATGGTGCTTTGCTGGAGGCGCCTTCCACCATGTTGAAGGCACCTTCCACCCCCGGATAAGGTTTCCCAGGGGATATAAAAAGACCCCTGGACCTAGGAAAATAATATCAACTCATGTATTTTTTTTCTTAGTACATTTCTGAGCGTTCAGCGACTGTAATAAGTTTCTCCGCCTACATGAAGGAGATATTTTTCAACGCTTTCTTCTATCTTGGATTAACAACCACCTATGTTATAACTAAGTAACTCATTTATATCTTTTACTTATTAGTTGATTACTTTTCTATTTATAAGTGTGATACTAATTTGAGTTGAAAGATCGAGAATGATTTTTTATTTTTACTTTTTCACTGGCAATTCATCTCCTCTTACCGGCCCCGCTGTGCCAACAGTATGACATAAGGGGTGCGACATATCAAAACTCTATATATAACCCCGTGAGCACCTCAACATTTTTTTCATTGTAATTTTTTTTTCTCTTAATACTATAACTCAATCCCTAAACCCTAAAGGTAAAATATTATTGATATAATCAAGAGCTTAAAAAAATAAACAAAAATAAAAAATTGAGGTTCTCACGGGGTGTGCAACGTAAGGGTTGTCACACCCCTTACACCACACACCCCCTGAGCACCTCGAAAGAATAATTCATTTTGATCTTTTTTGTATTTAATATTATACCCTAACCTCTAAATCCTAAAAGCAAATCTAATTGGCATAACTAGAAGCTTAAAACAAAAGCAACAATAAAAATAAAAAAATAAAAAATATGAAGATACGTTGGGCACACACATTATCGACGCCCAGTATATATATATATAACAATAATATTTGAAAATCCCTCAACAAATTTTCGATAATATCCAACTAGTCCCAGAAAACAACAAATCTCTTACATTGATTTTCGTTGTTCCCATCTATTAATTACTTCAATTTTTTAAGGGTCTATTGAAATCCCTTTGCTAGAAATTACATACCTTAGAAATCCCATAAAAGCATGTCAGAAAACATATTTACTGAACTTTGCATATAGACGTTCCTTCAGTAAAATTTTCAAAATCATTTTGAGATGTTGTCCATCTCCTCATTTGACAGAGAATATGTCAGAATGTCATCAAGAAAGACAATTACAAAATGATCTAAATATTCTAAGAATATCATGGTTTAAATATTCTAAGAATACCTGGATCATCAAATCCATAATAAAGGTGAAAGAGCATTGATAAATCCAAATGATATTACTAAAAAATCATAATGTCCATATTGTAGACGAAAGGAAATCCTCTAAATATCCATATTTCTAACTCATAATTGATGATAGCCTAATCTCAAATCATTTTCAAGTACACATAGGTATCCTGAAGTTGATCTAACATATCATCCATCATGTGTGATAATACTTGTTCTTGTTTGTTAAAGAATTTAACCGTATAATCAGTATATAGCCTTAAAGATCTATCTTTTTTTCTTAACCAAAAAAAAAAAAAACTAGAACGCCTCATGCTGAAACACTGGACAAACAACACTCTTGTGTTTCGTTCCTCCAGTTCTCTTCGTGTCATCTTATATGGAGCTTTCAATATTGAAGTTGTGTCAGACAACAACTCAATGACAAAATCTACTTGTTGTCGAGGTGACAAGTTAGCAGGTTGTTCTGAAAATATATCGAGATATTCACAAATTATACGGACATAAAAAAGGTCGTATAGATTTATCCATATTAAAACTCACTAAAGATAGGAGATACCCTTCACATCCCTGAGCCAACAACTGTTAAATCCGGACAGCTGAGATAATAAATTTCTCTCAATCGCTTATCCTAACAAATGCCTATGAAGGCTGATTTGAAGATTTAAATGTTACGATATCTATTCAAAATAATATCAAATTCAGTCATCTATAACATTAACAAATCAACTGCAAAGACATAACTATCAAAATTCAAGGGACAATCGTTGATGTTTTATCTGATATCAATACTGCACATGACTAATCCACAAAATTGAGGAATTGAAACCTCCCAATCTTATAATATAAACTAAAGGTCAGCTACAGCTGTTCCCCAACCATGGAACTCATAGCTTCAACTCTAGTATAAAACTAGGGTTCGAATAATATCTCTATGGAGTTGGGGACACCATTCGTGATCGACTTTCAAAGTAGTAAACATATGCTTATGTGTGCAGTCACGACTATGACCATGATACTTCAGCCACGAGTAGTTCCACCTTGTCGCGTCAATTGTAAACAACAAATCAAAGGATATATGGATCCTATAACTAAGAGATATATCTATAAAAATTTCTTTACTTGAGAATCATATTATAATCAAATCAATTGAATATTTTTTAACTAATACCAAATTTTTTAATAAAAACTGAGCAAATCTAAATCGATAAAATTTTGACTAATTTGATTGAAAATTGAATTTTTGGGAGACTTACCGATTATATAGATTTCCTTATTTAGTTATCTATCAGTTAGTTTATTTATTTTGATTTATTTAGTTTAATTGTACAAGAAATTTTAATTAGAATTTCAAAATAATTCAATTTAGTTCAATCCATCTGTTTGATTGAATTGAATTTTTCTCACCCCTAATCTTATCAACCACGCTGAACAGTTCGGTGAAAAAGAAATAAAATATTAAGGAAAATAAAAAATAAAAAAAAACAGAGAAAACGGAGGAAAACAAACAAATCGAGAGGAAAAGAAAAATTTGGACCCGGGGAAGAAACGGCGAGCGCAAGGTGGGATTGTGTGACGTCGGTTGGATCGCAATCGAGGTTCGTTCTTCTTTTCACTTCTCTCCTCTCAGATCTGCGCGCACCTGATTCCTCTACGATTCGCGCGTCTTGTCCGGTGAGTTATAAGTTCTGAAGGCCAATTCATTGTTCCGCTTATAATTTGCATCTTTCAACATCGTTAGGTGTATGGAGGCGGGGGGAATTCCTCGATCCTGTGTGTCGTGGCTACCTGAATTATTGTGTTGATTGAGAAGCCGGATTTTGGGATACGTTGGAGATCCGCTAGGGTTCTGTATGCAATTTTCTCTCGAATTGAAGCTGCAGTCACGGACTTGGATCTTCTGTTAGCTTGTTTTTTCGTAGGTTTGATTCGGTAAGGGATAATTCGGATGGAACTAAGTCGGTTGTTCGGTGGATCAGGAAAATTGCTCTGCCAGCGGTAGGAGCAAAAAGGAGCGAACTTTACTTCGATAGCTTTGCTTTGTCGAGGATCAAATGGCATCTTCCTCTCCTTCTCATGTGGTAGATCAGACTGACGACGACCATGATTTCTTCAACAATCTAGTGGATGGAGATTTTGGTGGGAATGGATCTCATATTCGTTCCAAAGAAATCGCGAGAGATTTATCTAACCTCAGTCTTGATGATACTGGTGCGTTTGTGGACGATCCTGATGATGCTGGATTAATTTCAGAATCAAATGGTCCACAAAAAAGTGAAACATTGCAGCTTGCAGGTTATCCAGAAGATGTTTTGGCTTCTCATGATAGTCCAACTTTGAATTATTCACCAGACAAGGTAGCCACATCAGAAAGTTCTTCTGCGAGCATTCTTGAGACTGCAATGCGAAGCACATCGCCAACTAATAATGCTGGATCTAGGGGAACGTGTATAAAGGAGGTTCAGTGGAGTGCCTTCAGTCTTGGTACACAGCAGTCTGACAATGTTGGGTTGGAAACTTCTTCAGATTTCTTTGTTGAGAATGTCAATCCATCTGACAAATTGAATTCAAATGCTGATTTTAATTTTCTCCATGTGGAAAATCAAGTTAAAAAAGTGGACACACACACAAATTCCCAGAATAATCAAGAGTCACATCTTTTCAGTTCAGTTATTGATCAGAACACAGGTGGTGTAGATGCACAATACTGGGAGAGACTTTACCCTGGTTGGAAGTATGATTCAATCACTGGGCAATGGTATCAGTTGGATGGCTATAATGAAAACGTAATTACGCAAGATAACTATACTTCAGGATTAGTTTCACAGGGAAATTTTAATGACAATGCAGAAACTGCTGCTAACTTGGGTAGTTCAGAAGATCTATATCTTCAGCAGATTTCGCAGTCAGCCCTGGAGACCATTGCTGAAGAAAGTACATCAGCTAATACTACTACAACTTACAATTGGAACATTGTTTATCAGGAGAACATGGAATTTCCTCCTAATATGGTCTTTGATCCTCAGTATCCAGGGTGGTATTATGATACCAACACCCAACAGTGGTATACCCTGGAGTCATACACTCAGACTACAAAAATACCAAATGTAGTTCAGAATGAGGCTATTGCTTCAGTTGGCTTCTCAGAAGGGAGCTATAGTGTATATGATGAAGTTGGTCGACCTGATCAAAGGACTGATATATCCCTAGGGAGCCAAGAGTTTTGGCACGGGGCTGATCTATCAAGCAGCTACTCTCATCAGCTGCAGGCGAAACAGATTGGTGAAAATAGATTTTCTCATAACCAGCAGATGCAGAGCTTTTATAAACCAAGCACTGCTACAATAACTCGTGCAGATAATGACACGGCTCTTCAGACATTCAAACCAATGGTGAATCATGGTTTTGGCTTGACCAATGGGGCAATTAGGCAATACAACTCTGCTAATGAAGAAAGTACATATCCAGTTTATCTTCAAAATCTGCCACATAGTATGCAACAAAGTATATCCAACAGCTTTTTAGGCAATCATAACTCAGTTGACTTTCGACAGCGTTCATTTCAAGATACTAAGGATTCTTATTCCATGTTTTCTCATGCTCCTGATGAAGGCAGATCATCAGCTGGGCGTCCTGCACATGCTTTGGTTTCTTTTGGGTTTGGTGGGAAGCTTGTAGTTACTAAAAATAGCAACTCTTCTGGAACAAATTTAGACTATGGAATTCAGGTGAGCTCCAAAATTTTGGGATTGGTTGTGGATGTATTTTAGTTATTCTACTTTTGTACATCTATTTCTGTGTGTGCACTGAAACTGATTTTTTATTCTTTTTCTTCTGGAAGGAATATCCTGCTGGTGCAATCTCTATTCTTAACTTATCTGAAGTTGTGAAGAATGAACTTGATGCGTCCAATTTTGTTTCTGGCACCGTGTTGGATTACTTCCATTGTTTGTACCGGCAAAAATTTCCCGGTCCCCTTGTTGGAGGGAGTGCTTCTACAAAGGATATAAATAAATGGTTAGATGAGAGAATCTTGAGCTATGATGGTCCTGTCATGGAATTCCACAAAGGGAAATTTTTGAAGTTGCTTCTTTCATTGCTCCGAATATCATTGCAGCATTATGGCAAACTTCGATCTCCTTTTGGATCTGATCTATCACTAGAGGTTTTTATAACATTATTGTCATATTAAAACATATTATTCATCTTCTTTCTTGTTACAGCTATATGTTTTTTTCCTACAATATATTCCTCATATTTCACAGGCCTTCACTGTAAAGTCTTGTTTTGTATTTCTTTCGTAACCCATATGTTCTGAATATCATCATAACGTTGGAGTCATTTTTGCGGAATTGTCTTAGTCTCTGTTGGACATCTAATGTCCAGATAATAATGACTTCTTTTCAACCATCCTATTTCATGAACATGATTGAATGTAATTTCTTTTTAACATGACAATTCTTTTTCTCCATCGTCTTATGGTCTGTTATGTTCTCCAGCATGTTAAGTTTAATTGCACGCAGTTTAACATGACATTATATGGAAATTTGATTAGAATTAAGTGTTATAGAAAATGAAATCATCAACAAAGATTGAGTAGGTTCGGGCTGATAGTCATCAGTGTTGCTCAATCTTATGAACAACATAAATGTAGGAATATAGAGGCATCATTATGACTAATTTTCCTAATGCTGCTACTTTTCTCTTTCTAGCATTTTGTTGATGGAACAAGAAAAAATTGTTCTCAGTCTTCTTAGGCAAATTCCTAATCTCTAGATGTTTGGATTACAAATTGATCAACAGGTTGTAAGATTCTTTGACTTCTCTTTAGAGTAACCAGAGTACCTACAGCTTTTACTGTTTTTGGTGGTTTAGGTTAATCAGGTTATTCAAAAAAACTTTACTTATTTGGCTTCTAGGTTGTGCTCACTAAACTTGAAATGTTTAATAGTTGTCATTTCCACTTTTTAAGCGCATAGTGTTACCAAAAAAAAATCAAGAATAATATAGGTAGCCTAAATATGATAGAAATTCATAATGCAAAGCTTCATTGTGGAGATGACGAAGAAGTTGATTGTTAACTCAAAATCATCACTGTGAAGTAAGATCCTTCACTTAGATTCTATTGTCTGCCTCAGAAATTGGAGACGTACATGAGTTTCATAAAGTAATTTAGAAAGATGTTTATGAATCCTCTCGTATTAATGATAAGGGTTTTCTTCATCTGCATAAGCTTAATATTATCTTGAACAGATTCTGTGCCCTTTTTTTGGCACAAGCTGAAATGACTCTATTTCTCTATGACAAAGGAGAAATAGGGGCTCACAACCTCTTATGTGACGCTTCAAAAGTATTCTGTTAAAAAAAATCACACTTAATTTGCATATTCTCTAAAAAAACATTGCTAGTTCATTTTTCTTCTGGTTTAAGATAGTATCTCCTTTTCCTTTTGCATAATTGCTGAATGCAGCTTTGGATTTACCAGCTAAGGGGGCGGTCAGGTCTTGCATTGCATGAACTAATTTACACAATCCACTGTTGTTAACCTGGCTTATCTGGAAGGTAGAATAAATGTTCTGTGATTGCAATCACTTCTAAATTAGTAATAACACACAGAAGACTATCAGACAGCTAGCTTGCTCATGAGTTAATGATGATGCAGTGCATCTGAATTCATGGTTTAAAGACTTCAGCTGACATAATCTGCTTGTAATTATAATACATTTGTATGGTAGGATGTTCAAAGCAGCTGGGAATTGCACAAAAAATAGTAGGATGTTCAAAGCTACATTGAATTGCACAAAAAATAAGACATATTTGTGTAGTGAATGTTTTGTTATAGGCAAATAGATGATAACATAATAGAGGTCTCCAATAAGATTGGCATCTCTCAGTGGCTTTAAATATTTGTCATCATCTGTTCCTTCTCTACAGAGCTGTTTTTATGCAGTTTGTCTGTCTGTTCAGATTTGAAGCATGCACAGTTGCATACTTTTTAATCAAGAACTAACAAAGAATAATCACCCTTTAGGAACACAAACATACTTCCTAATGATTTTGATTTTTGAATTCTTCAAATTTTTGCATTTTTCTTGTTATTTCTAAAACTATCATTCTCTCTCTTGTAGGATTTAAATGGTCCAGAAGAGGCAGTATGCAAACTTTTTGCTTCCTCTAAAATTAGTAGTCCTTTTGGAGGTTATGGTTCCTATGCTCATTGTTTGAATAATATTCCACCAGAAAGTCAACTTCAGGTATTGTGAATTCATTCAAGGTTTTATTTATATAGTCTAATGAACTGCTGGTAGAAGTCTATATTCTGCACATTTCTTTCAGGCAACTGCCGCTAGGGTACAAAGCCTTCTTGTTTCTGGTAAAAGGAAGGAGGCTCTCCAATCTGCACAAGTAGGTCAGTTGTGGGGCCTTGCTCTTGTTCTTGCTGCACAGCTTGGAGACAAGGTTTGTGTACTGTGTTCTTTTCTGTGTGATTATAGAACTAATTTACTTGATTTTGATTCAATTTTAGATAATTCCTTTTTTCATGTTCAAGTGATTATAAATTGAAGATTCTTTTTGCACGTGAGTAGTTATAAATGGAAGATTCTTTATTAACTCTGTTTCTCATAAAAGATGGGTACAGTTTTATGTTGACACAGTGAAGAAGATGGCACAACATCAATTTGCATTTGGTTCACCTTTACGATCACTATGTCTTCTTATTGCTGGGCAGCCTGCAGATGTATTTTCTGCAGACAACGCAGTTAATTTCTTATCTGTGGCTTTACCTATACAGTCGGCAGAGGTGATTTAAATTCAAAATACTTAACTTCTAGTTATCATTTCAAATGAAGTTTCGTGTGGGTTTTCACTTCAAGTTAAAAGTATGCTTTTGCCTGGTATGAATTCACTCTTGGCTGAAATTGAAAGTTAATCTCTAATCAATCAAATGAATGTGATTGTTGTGGCAAGGGCCTATGTTAGTTTCATGACTGTTGACTTCTTTTAGCAATTATGGTAACTGTACCAGTGTACCTTTTACATGATTCAAACATTTGTTAGTCCTGCAGTAATTAGTTAATTTCTATTCACACTCTTTCTTCATGTTCTCTTTTACAATGATTTTCAGTTTGTCACTAACAATGGGATTGAGGGTGACAGGATCAAGAGCAATAAGGTTGTGGATGATTCCATATCGCCTATTTTGGTAAAAATAAATAAATAAATAAAGGCCACCAGCAATCTCCGTGCCATTGTGTGGTGAGAATGGATGTAAGAATATCATTTATATGAATATCAAACATACCCTCGTTCTACTGTGTATCACTTTATTCCTTTCTTAAATCAAAGTTTACAAAACTAAACCCAATCAGCTACTTAGGATTGTTTAACCTGCTCAAATCTAAATGGGAAGTAGACGACAAAAATTGGAAAGTTTATCAGACATAACAATCCCAATAAAATACAATTCACAACCAAAATATGGAGTTTTCTTCTTCTTCTTCTTCTTTTTTTTGGTTTTTCAATTTCTTAACTTTGAACTGAAAAAATATTGTCATGTTGACAATATCTGGAATAATTTTGTTAACCACTTCAACCACTAGTTTAATTATGACAAAATTTTCTAGAATGCATATAAAATTTACAACAAATAATTATGAGGATGACAATAAAGTTGCACTTCTGAAAATAATATCCTTTGCTGCTGGTAATCAGCTATCAGAAATCACCTGGAAGGATAAATCTGTACCCTGCACTAGTCTTGGGTAATGTATTCCACTTTGATATTGATTTGAGCTTGCATGTTAGTTTTTGTGCTCCATGGAGTTAGTATGATAAGTGAAAAGGAGTAAAGCACAATTATGATTATTGAGGACTCGGAAATTGTATTGATTGGGAAACAATGTCATAGATAGCATAACTTGAGGTTTCTCATTGGATGTAAATAGTTGAAGACTGGGATTTAGAATGTTTTTTTTGTAAGTAAAATTCACAATTCTATATCATGTGCAAGCATTACTACTGGAAATCATACTTGGACAACAATTATTAGAATTAGCTAGATCAAAGGGAGAACTAGTTTTATAATTATTAGAATGAAAAAATACATGATGGAACTTGCCAAGCTCACACAGCTTTCAATAGAACCTGGTCCAGGATGGCAAATCACAATTCTTTTGTTTTGGACACTAATGGATGATCATGGCAACAATGCCATTGAGAAGAGGTGTTGTTAATGTTGATAAAATGTAAGGAATTAATCAATGCGGTAGCAGACTCCATCAGACTTGTAAACACCATTGGTTGTTGACTTTGTAGATCCTGAAATATAGAGTTAAGGAGATCAAAGGTGACAAAACAATTCACAGATCTTCAAAGGGTTCAAATGAATAATAAGTTTATGGGGCATGGCAAGAATATAAAGAACCTTATCGTTTAATAAGGATATGTGCCAGTGCCATCAACAAGGGAGACAGGTAAAGTTGAAGAATGGGAAAAACTTATGGCTACTTTTCATGAGAAGAATAGACAAATCAAGCAAGCACAGAGCCTTGTGTTTTATCACAAAACTAATAGTAGAAGTGGAAGTAGCGGCAAGAAATTATGATGAACTAGGGGCATTATGAAGTCAGTCCTCAAATTGTTCATACTTGATTAAACTAAAAGTAATGATCATGGAGCTAGAGCAGAGGTACAGGTTGATTGAGTGACAATGCCCCGTGCAGTAGGTTATTCATATTTATCCCTGCAAGCTTTGATGGATGATTGGTGCAACCACATTGGGAATGAATATCATCCACAACCCTGACTGAAAGATCCAATGTGGAATTAAGCTCACAACACATATAACTAACACTAATAACCTAATGACTAACTTCAATGATCCAATGATTAGGTGCTACTTTCGTATATTCTGTCAAGTATTCAGATCCTTCCTAATAACTAAGCTTGTCAATTCTCTTCATTTCCATATGAAAAGCATAAACATTTTCCCCTTTTAAGCAGTTTCATACTATGACTTACTAAAGGTGCCACTTTTATTTTTCTCCTTTTACCTTTTCAATGCTATATGCTTTGAGGAATCAGTGGAAGTAGATGAATTTCCATACATTCAACGCATTGAATCAAGTGTGCCCCTGTTTGGTCAGTGAAGGGTATCTGATATTACCCCTTCCCTTAGTTTTGCTAATATCTATTATATTTTCACTTTTCTTCCATCTCCTTTTAGTAGCAAATCTTGCTTGTCATTCCTATGAACTTCATTTTTGAACCACTTTATGTCATCTTATTAAATGCAAATTTATGTACCCTCATCTCTGATTTCAGGCACATATGATTTCATCACAGTTATGTACATAACAACTGAAAGTACAAAAAAAAAGGTTGCGGCTCTAATCATTGATCAAATTACATTGTTCGAATTAGCACAAGGGTTGCTCATTGTGTTGGCATTTTAATCCCATAATTGCCATATAAACAATTTATATATAGTTTCTCAATTTCTGCATATTACACAAGAATTGGCTAGCAGCAAATTCTGTCTCAATTCTAGTTTGTTAGTGTCCCATTCTCCTTTGATCTCTTTGGGATACATGTCAGTTTGTCAACATTAAGTTGAACACAATTCTCTTGAAACGTTAATTGCCAAGAGTTTTTCTCTTTTTGAAGTAATTGTTTGTTTGATAATATTAGTTCACTGTCAATGTGTAATCTGAAATTCATCTGAATATATTTAGAGTTCAGTTTTCGACCTCATTGACTTCTCAAATGATTGACAGGTTAAATCCAGTGGTATGTTGGATGAGTGGCAAGAAAATTTAGCAATTGTAACTGCAAACAGAACAAAAGATGATGAATTGGTAATTATTCATCTTGGGGATTGTCTGTGGAAAGACAAAGGAGAGGTTGGCACCCTTTTGCCATTTGTTTTTATCTGATTCTTTAGGCCATTTATTTTGGGTTAACTTTCTCAATTAATATTGCTGCAGGTAACTGCTGCTCACACTTGTTACTTGGTTGCTGAAGCAAATATTGAACCATATTCGGACAGTGCAAGACTCTGTCTTATTGGTGCAGATCACTTGAAGTATCCAAGGACATATGCTTCACCTGATGCGATTCAGGTTTTTTTTTGTCTTTTTATGTTTTTGGTAATATTTATAAATGCTTTTGTAATTTATCATCATTTGCATGTGTGTTTGATTGTGGTCATTTCGCTTGCCTTACCTAATCTTTTGAGAATTGGCGACGACAACAACCACCACGACCAAGCCTTATCCCATTAGGTGGGGTTGACTATCTTTGAGAATTGAACATAATGAAAATAGCAAGTTTTGGTAGCAAGAGAACAACTTTATGGTTTCAGAACTCTTGCCGAAAATTCTTGATCTGTGTAGGATTGAGTTTTACTTTTGTTAACAGTTGATAATATGAATGCTGAACAACCAACAAGCATTTACAGGCATATGTTTGGTTTATTTTGGTTTATTGCTAAAAGCTATGCTTGGATGATACAAAGTCCAATGAACTGAATTTCCAATTTAACATTTCCTTTTTCTTTCTAAATTTAGCTGGGAAGCATTACTTTGTGTTTATTTTACTGGTTCCTTTCTGATGTGTTGTTATTAGCTGAAAATTTTGAATTTCTATGATAATTTGGTAATTCTTCAAAGACAAAGTACTTAATAGTTGTATTGACCATGTTTTTTTTTTTCATTTACATGTCTATGCGAACTTTTATTCCTTAGTGTTGATTGAAAATTAACTTGATGTGGTCTAGCTCCTGCCTCCAGGACCTATATGTGAATTTCTAATAACCAATTAACTATGGGAAAATCCTCTGTACAGCGAACAGAACTTTATGAATATTCAAAGGTGCAAGGAAATTCCCAGTTTATCCTACTGCCTTTCCAGCCACACAAGATAATTTATGCCCATATGCTCGCTGAAGTTGGGAAGATCCCTGATTCATTGAAGTGAGTCATAAGAGTTTGTTTTTCTCTGCCATCCTTCTTACTTTACATGTTTAGATCAATTTAGGTACTGTCAAGCTGCTTCAAAATTGCTGAAGAGTTCTGCTCGTACTTCCGAGCTTGAAATTTGGAAGTCAGTGTTATCCTCTCTAGAGGATAGACTGCGTATTCACCAACAGGTAATTTTAATATGGGAAGCTTGTCTACAACCTGCAGAGCCTACATTTTTGAGTTGCCCTTATATCTTTTTACTCTACTTGTCCAGGGGGGTTATGGTTCAAGCTTGGCTCCTGGGAATCTAGTTGGAAAGTTGTTTACCACCTTTGATAGATCTATTCATCGCATGATTGGTGCACCAGCAGCACCTCTTCCACCATTGCCACCAGGGAATGTAAATGATAAAGAAACATCATATTCAGTTGCTCCTAAAGTATCAAATAGTCGGTCAACAATGGCTATGGAAACATCATATTCTTTAGTTCCATCAGCATCAGTGGAGACCATGACTGAATGGTCAAGTAATAATACTAGTAAAATTAGGCATAATAGAAGTGTTTCAGAACCTGTGTTTGGACAAATCCCAAAACAGGTACGATTTCTTTCTTCTCTCTGTTGAAAATCAGTCATCTTGTTTTTAGTAGTTGATTTCTTTTTAAAATGGGAATATTAATCGGCTTTTTACTGTCTTTGTTGGAATATTATCAAAGGATTCGAGCTCAGACGGTGCACAGAGCAAGGCAACATCTGGTGGCTCGCGTTTTGGACGCATTGGCTCACAACTTCTACAGAAAACCATGGGATGGGTGTCGAGATCACATCAACAGGTATTTTCATCGACATAATATGACTGCTTATTTCATATATATTCTTCTTCCGACACCCCTCTCCTTTGCTCTCGGTTTAACATATGCTTCTCACAATGCAAAGGCAAAACTGGGCGAAAGGAACAAGTTCTATTACGATGAAAAGCTTAAGAGATGGGTGGAGGAAGGAGCTGATCCTCCGGCAGAGGAACCTGCCCTTCCCCCACCTCCAACAGCAAAATCATTCCAGAATGGTATGCTGGATTACAAGATCAGTAATACTTTCAAGAGCGAAAACATCATCGATGATACTTTCAAGCCAGTAAGTGTTGGTGATAAGGAAGGACCAGCAGCTGAACCTTTGGCTCCATCGAAACAGAAATCTGCAATACCACCAATTCCACCCAGCCAAAATCAGTTCTCAGCACACGGCAAAGTGGGCATTCGGTCCAGGTTGACTCTTATCTTCCTTATTTGTATGTTTTCCTTCTATGTATTTTGTTTGTTCTAGGGATGTTAACAAAAAATTCGACATTCCTTAGATATGTGGATACATTCAACAAGGGCAGCGGCGGTGGTGGCCCCTTCACAAAACCTTTCCAGTCACCTGCACTTCCGTCAACAAAACCATTGGTCAGCGCAAAGTTTTTCATGCCCGCCTCACCACCATCCACCGAGGAAAGGCCGACTCATACAGCAGGCGAAAGCAACCAAGATGCCACTAGTACCACTGGCGAAGATCCACCTGAACCTGTGACAAGAGAATCATCCTTTTCCCCACCAGCTTCATCCTCCATTCCTTCCACTGGCGAAGATCCACCTGAATCTGCAACAAGAGCAGCATCCTTTTCCCCACCAACTTCATCCTCCATTCCCCGGTTCCTGAGCTCGAGCAGCATTGCACATCTTGGGAACACAGACTCTGGAGCTGCTTCTTCCTTGGCCATATCGAGAGCCACATCCTGGAGTGGGAATTATGAGCTAGTCAATCAAACTACAACAGGCAGGAGGCCATGGCAGGGTCCTACAATGTTCTCACCCACTCGCAGTATGCCAGCCAGCCCAATTGGCAGCTCATCAACCTTGCAGCAGAATGATGCTTCTCTCTCGGACGACCTACAACAGATTGAACTCTAATCCATCGCTGCATGAGCATGAGTTTCCCATCAAACCTACATGATGTTGGTGTTGGATTACGAGGAGGGCGCTAACCAGAAATCTATCGTCGCAACAACTACAGTCTTTCTAAACTTCTGTGGCCAGGGAGGCCTTAAGGTCATACATACAGTGGCATCCTTCTACATGGAAGCATGTGGGCGCCATGTACAGATGATTTGTTGATTTATCGATCTCATACGGTTTTTGCATAAGAGAAGTATATGAACAAAAAGGCGGTTGATTTTTTTTTTTGAAGAGTCATGTGTATTGACTTTCATTAGTGGATAAAAGCTTGATTGACTCAAAGAGCAGATGTAGAGGAGGCAAAATTTGTATTTTGCACCGTTACTTAAGAGTTTAACCTTCCAATATTTTCGAAAGACATTCTTTAAAACAGAATATTAATATTTGTATGAGGTTGGAGTATTAAATTTAATATTTAGAGTTGTAAATAAATCAAATATTCTTTGAACAATCACAAAAAAAAAATGATTATGTTAATTATAAAAAATTGTCAAATTGTGATCAAGGTCGCCTCAGGATAAACCAGGGCATTACCAAGCACTTAGGATTCAATTTTCACGCAAAAGTATATCTACAAAAGTATATCTACGATGAATAAATTATTGATGATGTTGGATCACCACATCCGATTGAACTATTGGTGGTGTTAATCGTCATTTTAAAGTAATCAGAGTTTAATTTCCCCATTTAATTTCCCCATCAGACATACCTATGACGATTGAACTATTGATGATGTTGAATCACCACATCAAAAACCATTGTACTTCTTGAATTTACTTAATAGGTGGAATGTGGACCGGACTTAGAGTTGTAAATGAATTGAATATTCATCAATAAGTTTGGTGTTCGGATTAGTAAGAATTTGTTTATGTTTGTTTAATATACATAAGATTAATTAAATAAGCAAACTTAAACGTTCGTGAACAATGTTGACGGAACCATATAATTTATTATATATTTTTTAGTATTAAAAAAACCATATTCACAAATAAAAAGTTTATCAATATGCTAAATAATAAATAAAGAAATTGTTTAAATTTTCAAATCAATAATCAATTAAACAAGTAAAATGGTCGCCACGTTTGGAATCCTGTAAATAAATCAATAGCTGATCCCTAACTCTAAAAATAGATAACAAAAATAAGGCTCGGGCGGATGGCGGGGGAGGCGGAAGCATCGGCGGTGGAGATCGCCAGTTCCGCGGCTGGTTGGGGCGGGCGGGCGTGGGGGTTCTTAGAAAGAGTCCGATCGCGCGCGCCGCTCGTCCAGTGCATCACTAACTTCGTCTCCATGGATCTGATGGCCAACGCACTCCTGGCTGCCGGCGCTTCGCCAGCCATGGTCCACTCCCTCCGCGAGATCGAGGACTTCACACCGAGGGTCGACGCTCTCTGCGTCAACATCGGCACTCTCTCCGACGGCTGGCTCCCTTCCATGCAGGCCGCGGCTGCAGCCGCTTCTCGCGCCGGGCGCCCCTGGGTGCTCGACCCTGTTGCCGTGTCCGCTTCCGACTTCCGGATGGAGGCGTGCCTCGGCCTGGTGGCCCTTGGGCCGACTGTGATCCGAGGGAACCCCTCCGAGATCATTGCCCTCTCCCGTGCGTGCAGAAATCGGGATTCGAAAGTAAATTTCTCGCCTTTGCTTGTATTAATTTAACTATGGTATCGAATTTTGTTGCATGATAACTATCCGATCATCTGGTACACGAATACCTGATTTTTAAATAAGAATAAATCGAAGATAAATGACTAAAGAATATCTGATGATCAATATGCCCTTTTCGTGCAACGAATTTGCAAATGTTCTTCAATGGGCAATTTTGTTGCCCTTTTTGGTTACATAGTAGTTGGAGCACAATAAATTTCAAACTTGGAATGATCTGTATGCTCGATTTTGTTGGCTGCTACATTTGGTATGTCTCTTACTGATTTGTCCAATTCGGATTCTATTTAGAATCTTGTTTGACTTTGATGAATAGATATATTTCATCAATTTAAATTTATCAAGATTGAGATATTTTCTAGGAACAATGAACCTATGATCACAAACTCATTATCCCAGTCCATGCCAGATTCTGTTAAGGATCCTAATTGTCTAAGCAAATTCTTGATATAGGATTATAAGATCCTAAATCTAGATTGAAATCATGGAAATTGTGCTCCATTAAGGTGTGTTTTATTTTATCATGCACATTGGAAGATCAACATATGTTCTAAATAAGAGAAAAATAATACTGTACAATAGGAGTCAATATAGTTGGTTAATTCATATTTTTTTGGCTCTTGCTATTTCTTTTAGTAACTCGATTCTTACATATATATATGTTTTGGTATCTTCTATTCACTCAATACTAAGACATTGACCGATTAAATTAGCCTCATTTCACAATACTTTTCATGATATTTATGCAACTCTATATAGGTATTTGTAGCTGACCTTATTAGAAACTCTTATGTGTGAGTTATGCATTCTAGAGAGGATCCTAAGATGGAAAATACCATTTTTGTATCTGTTTAAACTTTATTCAAACTTCGTGTTATAATGTGTGTCATTGAGTTATTGTCTTAGTCAGTTGCCTCTTAGCATCTTAAGTTAAACTTCTAATTATGGTGCTCTATAATTTGGTGTTATAATACATAAAATCCACGGTATGAAGATTTTCATAGATTTTCACTCATCTATGCTCGGTACTATTCAACAAATATTTGTCATTCCCCACAAAAGAGAGAATGCAATTGCGCATAGCATTTCTAATTCTATCTTAACAATTACTGCATATCAAACAAGAGACAGTGGGTACTTTATGTTTAGTTAGGAAAATTAGTGATCTTCTCATATGTTTCTGTGATTAAATTAGTTGCTTCTTGTGAAAGAATTATCCTACAACCTATTTCTGCTTATGTTTTTGCCATCTCCACTGATAGTCTTTAAGAGATTCATTGTTTTCTTACTTAGGAAATTTGACACATAGCAATAAGAACTTGATTAACCACATGATTATTTTTATTTTAGCTTGCAAAAGCTAATATACTTAGACTAGCACATAAAACCTCATTTTATTATTCTCTAATGAAGTCTCCTTAAATGGTAACCTGGTTTGTCCAACAATTTAGCATTCCAGGTGGCTAGAAAGGATTTGACAGAATTCCTAGGATTAGGAAGATGGCGCATATTTGACCTTTTGTTTTGTTTAGGAAGGATGGGATATGCTTCTTTTTAAGCTTTTACCTTTATAAGGTGCTCTTCGCCATGGACTACAGTTAAAAGGAAAAATCGAATAATTCATAACTAGATCCTAGAGGTCCTTCTGCACCTTGGTCCATGATATGAGACTTTCTTGTTCGAGTTAGGTTATGAAAGGGAGAGTTCATTATTCGAGGGAAATGGAAGGTGTGATAGTTCACCTGCTACATACTTATGGTCAAGATTTGAAATACTAGGTTTCAGTCCCTGAATCAAACAATACGGTGTCATGCTGTGCCGGGCATGCTGATAGCGGGTAGGAGGATAGCATTGGATAGTACGAGGAAGAGGATTGTAGGAGGAAAGGGGAGAAGGAATCTGCATACCTTGCAGAAACCCCTATTTGTCCTTGCAATTGCTCTCAAAAGGTGTCATCACTTGCATAAACTCTGGTGCTGAATTACTCATGAACTCACCACTTGTGGAAGTTGTTGCAAAAATTGCCATCGCTTGTGAAATAGCTGGCGGAACTAGAAATTGCTCATGTATGTCACAGGATGCCCTTTATCACAGCCTTGAGGTTTCAAGTAGGTTTCATGTGTCAGTTGACGCATGAGACTAGATGTTTCACTTGTGTTGACTGACGCACAGAATTTTCAAACCATAACAACGGCTCAATTCTATAGCAAACTACTGTCTTCCTTCTAGAAGCTTTACCTCAATACTGCCTTTCTTCTAGGTTTTCATTTTACATCAAGTGCTGGTTAAACCACATAAAATTTCTAATTTCTTTTTTGATTTTTTTCGGATCACTTCTCATGTCTTACAAAACCTGGCAAGCAGGGTGTCGACAGCTCCCACGAATCACTGGACGCTCTAGAATCTGCCAAGTCACTGGCATTCAGGAGTGGCTCCATTGTTGCAGTATCTGGAGCCACTGACTACATAACTGATGGGAAGAAAGTTATAGCTGCAAAGAATGGAGTGGCCATGTTGCAGAAGATAACAGCAACCGGATGCACTGTCACAGCTCTGATTGCAGCTTTTGTTGCAGTTGAGCCATCAAATCCTTTGGAAGCCACTGCTTGCGCTCTCTCTGTCTTCGGATTAGCAGCTGAGCTGGGTTTCGAAATATCAAGGGGGCCAGCCTCCCTGCGAGTCCATATGATCGATTCTCTTTATGGTCTTGACGCAAACGCAGTTCTTTCCAGAGCTCAAATCTCTGATGTATCGTAAAAGATAGCAAGCACCGTATCCTTCATCTTTGCATGAGATTGTTGCAGCCTCTACTCCTATCTAAGAAGCTTAAGCTTAATTTATTCACAAACTTAGTTGAGATATTAGTTTTGCGTTTCGAACGACGCATTGCATATCAAAGTAAAATATACACTAAGCTTAATGTATTCACAATAATTTTTAGATAAGAGAGTTAATATGTACATTTATTGTTCACAAGGTGTATGTGTTTTCACTTTTTAGCACGTTATTAATATAACCTTGTGTAATATTTTTATAACATAAATAATATCATTTTTTCTCTAAATAAAATTAAAAATTATATATTGTGCTTACAAAATTTAAAGTATATATATATATTTGAAAAACTTAAAAATGCAAGCTAGATTTACTACAACACAATACACCATATATAAAAATTGAGATTAACCTGACAAAAGTAATTAAAATCAGCAAGCTAAAACTGCAATCAGTTTGGCCTCTGGCCTTCAAAAGACAAGCAATACAGCATATCACAAGAAAGCTCCTTCCATGCTGTGTTATCAGAGGAGCTCTGTTGCCATTTCTGCTCAAATCTCTTGCTCAAACCCAACAAACATATCAAAAAGTAGTAACAAATAACTAGCTAAAACACCAACTGTAGGGGCTAACAGACTAAAAACTCAGTTGGAATCTTCGTAAGCGCACATTGAACATGGAAAGTGAGACAATGAATAGCAACTGCCAAGATATCCCACTTATCTCATTGTGGGCGTGCCTAAATGGAAGTTTAACATCGTCAGACCTCATTCCTCTCTACGCATTTTAAATTTACGTGACATTTCCTTATAAGAAGCGACCTTCTTAGCTGCCCTTCTCAGTGGTCTTCCAACTGAAGATTTCCTCTCATGTTCTTCATTGGAAAATTGTAGCAAGCCACTCAAATCCTCGTCTTCCTTCTTTACTTGATCAGTATGACCTTGTGAACTGGAAGAGTCCAGCTCAACAGTTTCATTATGCGATAGTTCAGTTATTGACTGAACACCAATTTCAATATCCTTGACATCATGCAAACTCTCCACAGGTTGGTGTGATTCAGGAGTAGAATGAACTGGCCTTCGTAAGGACCTCCTGCGCTAACATAAACAGTTTCAACATTACTGAAGCAGAAAAGAAAAAAAAACAACCAAAGGTATACCATAAATTACCTTCTTCCATCCACCTTTTCTTCTAATTGTACTGATTGGGTCAGGCTAGTTGTGACTAAAGCTGCAAGGAGGTGTAAATGTTAGATAACCAAATGTTTTCAAGTTGCATACAATCACATTTAGTTTAGAATGTCTAACAGCAAGATATTACATTGTGCTTTTAACTTGCGCTTATTTGTGTTGCAGATCTTCTTTTCTATTGTTGTATGACATGCACCTTTAGCAGCTTCATCGTGATCAGTTCCTCCCTCCTTTGCGTGCCAATTTGAAAGAAGATAAATCAGAAAGAATCATATTGTCAAAGAAACAAAATTAATTCAATATGTACCTTGGTATTGGCATTCTGATGAGATTCTTTCTTTTTTGACTTCTCTCTCTCCTAAAACAAAAATCATGTCAGTTAGAAGAATATTGTCTGGAATATATATGTTGGTGTGTGAAGTACCTCAATCTCCAAATACTTCAATTGAATGGTTGATCTTGCACAACCAAGCTCATGTTGCAATTGTTTTAGCTACATAACAAGATGGACTATTTTAAGATAATGCATACCTAAGAAAGCTCAACTTACATGCCTTGCATGACACATTTTTTTGTCATAAAAAATGGAATTTTGAATTTCCAAATTCAACTAAAGTGGTGAAGTACAATACTCACTCTGTCTTTTCCTAAGTTAAGCTCCTGCACCAAGATAACCAAACAAGTTATAACCGAGGACTATCAGATTGGATGATAACAAAGTATATGGACAGGTAGCATACCCCTAGCATCTGAGAGTTAGCTCTTGCAAGTTCCCAGTTTTGTTGATTGGCTTTCTGCAATTGGAGCTCAAGTTTCTGGCACTGGATGCTGCGTTTCTGCAGCTCTATGTTGGTCAACCGTATCATCTCACTGCAAACAACAAACAAGCCAACCAAAGTACTCAAAATACTTGAACCATAGTTGGACCCAAATTTCACAAGTTAGTCAAAATAATTTAAGAGAAATTTGCTGACTTCCGTTCTGCTACTGCCTTCAACAAAGCATTATTTTCCTGTAATTAGAACCAATTCGTCAGATCAAAAGGTGTACAAAAAGAAAATACATTGCTTTGCTCAAGAGCAGAAGGAGAAACAAAGGAACGAAAGCGAAGAGATAAAGTGGAGTACCGTCACCAACTGAGCGACGTGGTCCTTGAATCTTGGAGAAGGCATAAGCTTTATGTTTTCTTTATCCCCATCAGTTTGGGATGGGCGGCCATTTCCATTTCCGTCAGAACCCATGGTGTTGGAGATATCCGACAACCCCTTCCTTGACTGATTGTTGACCGTCGAATGCCTCTTCTGCTTCTTTTCCAGTTCAGTCTTCGCGTCTACAATCAAACCGATGCGTTATCCAAGGAAACCGAAAACCCTAACCCTCCTACGAGGTGTAATCCGAGGAACAAACCCACAAAATGACCAAGGGTTCATGGCGGTAGCATAGAAGAGAGCTTTGGAAAGGATACCTGTGGCACCCGCGTGGTTGATTAGCAAGCGAGGACGGTCGCCACCGTCCATAGAAGATCGGAGAAGGGAAAAAAAACAAGAAAAAAAAAACACCCCCTTTACTCCTCCACTCCTCTTCTACTACGCGATAGACACAGAATAAGGGCAGCGATCTGTGCTCAACGGAGAGATAAGAGGAACAGGGAGGAAGGAGGAGGGCGGAGGAAACGCTCGGCGGCTTCGCATCCTCGATGAAGAGGCAGAGCTCCGGCCGTCCTTTTTGAAATCGACCCCAATCGCGCCCCTTCTTTCTGCGTCCTCCAGCTGCATTTGATTTGGGCCTCTCTTTATTGGGCCGGTCGGTTTTCTCTTACACCACAGTCGAGACCAGGAGATCAACTGATCCAAAAAATTTAGATCAGCGAATGAAGTACTTACCATTACGGTTAAATTATAATAGTGATTGAGCCGTAATCGATTATAATTCCTCACTAAATTTACCATCCTCATATTATAATTTGAATTAGAGCGGAATTCAAATTATAATCTGGGGACAGTAAACCTAGAGAGGGATTGTAACCAGTTGTAACCGGATTACTATCATGATTCAATCATAATTATAAGTGATCCATTTCCTGATCTACTTTTTGTCGACCAAAGAATCTGCATACAGGTTATCTCACTACCTACATGCGCATTGTTATTAGATAATCCTTACTCCCTACCTGTGCTACTTTCCTTCATAATTTATCCACCTATACTAAGCACGATCTTTCATGATTTATCTACCTATATTAAGCCAAGACCGATGATACTAAACTATTTAAGATGAGCATTATCATCTAATACCACGTACTTTTTCTTTTAGGTTTAATGATGATGCCTTAATTTCTCTTTTAGGTTTATTTAATGAGGATTTGTTTAAAGTCAAAACCCATTGATAAAGAAGTCAACCTTCCATTAATGGATAAAAACATTCAATTAATTCTTTATTAGGAAGAAAAACTCTTCGATACGATGAAACTTTCATCTTTCTTCACCCAAAGAACACAATAATGAAATGCAACTCCTTGAAACAAGATACACACAGAACACATTCTAAACAAAGTGCTCCCAGTTTATTAGTAGTAAACTCTCCAATCTAGGCATCCGATTAAAGCTTCTCCTGATTTCTCAGGAGGTACAAAAATATGGTATCAGATCACTGAACATATATACATACGGAAATTACAAAGTATTATTACGTACTAAACGAGTATAATAACAACATTCTAAGCATTTTGTTCGACACAGGTATAAACAATCTCGGAAGTCTCAGCAGCCTGGTGCATCAGAGCTAGAAGACTTCCAGCTTTTCTCTTGGCCCTTTCCGTGCCAGTCTCAAGAAGTTCTTTGAGTGCTTCTTCCGCACCCACCTCCTTCGCAACCTTGAGGTTCTGCTCAACTCCACTACAAAGCGAATACATCAATGCAGCTGCACTCTCGCGAACCCGTGATGATCCACTTTTCATTAGTTTCACCAGGAGAGGAATAGGGTGAGAACTTGCAATTGCCGTCTTACCATCTTGATTATTTGAAAGGATTGCCAGTATAGCTAATGTTTCATCAATCATACCCAGTGTAGGATCGACCAGCATAGTGATCAAATGGTCAACAATGCCAGCTTTCACTGCGATAAGTTTGTTACCATTGTAAATGCAGAGGTTGAAAATTGCAGTAGCAGCATCTTTCTTACCTCTTGGACTTCCTTCACATAGCAGGGAAATAAGTAGAGGAATCGCCCCAGCTTCCCCTATCAGGATTTTGTTTGAATCTACAACTGACAAACTAAATAGAGTAGCCGCAGCATTCTCTCTTGCTTCCATAGTCTCACTTTGCAGGACTTCCACTATCTTTGGTATTGCTTTCTCTTTCACAATAATATGTTTGTTATCATCGTTTATGGAAAGGTTAAGGAGTGCCGTAACTGCATGCTCCTGCGTTCTTGGATCTGGAGATGAAAGGAGTTGTATCAGTATGGGGATTGCACCAGCTTCAGCAATACATATTCTGTTGTCAGCATTTCTCTTTGCAAGCAATCGGAGTTCACCAGCAGCTGCTCTTTGCTCTTCTTGGCTGCCATTTGCCAACTTAGACATTAGTGCCTTGATCCCAGCCTGGTTACAATCAGAATTGTTTTCTGGTTTCGTGTTACTGTGCTTTTTGTTCAGTTCAATGCCATTGGCATCACACCACTGCACTATTAAGCTCTTCAAGATGAAATTGGGGGTGAGAACAGTGTGAGATAGAGGTTGTTGTGTCTTGGGGCAGGTCTTGTGTCCATTTTCAAGCCATTTCTGGATGCAAGATCTCTCATACGTCTGCAGAAATACTCACATTACTAGGATGCCTTTATTTTATCGTTCAAAGAAAAACATATTAGGATAATACAAGAAAAGTAGAACAGTATGTTATTTTCTTGATTACCAGTCCTGAGGATATAATGACAGGATCCTTCATCAGTTCAAGCGACATTGGACACCGAAAATCATCTGGGATGACTGGTGATCTGTGTTTGGAAAAGCTTGTCTTCCTATCCATGCTAGCAGAAGCTAAGTTTTCTGATAGTACACAATCGTTAATCTTCTTCAGCAATAAGGACATGTCATCCAGTGAGACATCAGGCTCTCCATCGCTTGAAATGACCATTTCATTTAGAGCGACTGACTCCTTGATGATATCATTCTTAGTTTTTAGTTGAAGCTTTTCTGATATTCTTTTGATGACACTAATATCACTATAATTTTCATTCAGTGCCCAACTTAAATCTCTGTGAAGTTGCAGATCAGGCAATTCCATAGTTTCTTTTGCTCTATGTAGATGGGAATGCAAAAGTTCAATCTGCAAATGACAAAACAAAAACAAAAACAAAACAAAAACTCATGTTCATCCATAGATGATTAAATGAGTGACCAAAATGAGGGAAATACTTCAACTTCTGGAAATCACTCTCCGAACTCTTTCACAATGGTAGGCAACGCTAAGCAGTAAAACACAAATATCTATTCATCATTAATGATATAATTCAGGCGACTTACCCCATCTTTAAATACAATTTGCAATACAAAAAGAAGTATTCCTGAAATGAGTGAGATACAGAACCCATTTTTCCTGCTTTTGTTGGTGATGGAAATTAGATCATTTATTTACATTGTTTTGCCACAATGATGATCAGGTGATAGTGATTTTGTGTTTCATGGTGGTTTCAAGTGATGAACCAAGTTTGCCAATTTAAATTTGAAATGGTAAACTGCAACATTATAAATAGAAGATAAACATAAAACTATTAACAGGCATAGAAACTCTACACACAGCCCGTAGAACGAATTCAAGGTTCTTCGGATTGATTTGTGATTGAGTAGATTGGGACAAACTCTGAAAATGGGCAGGTGGATTAGAACTTCTTTAGCCATAGCTTAGCAAATGCAATGGTTTAAAGCAAGATTCATTTTGCAGAGGTACAACTTTAGAATTTTTGTTTGTTTGTTTGGAAATTTGCCTATTTACTCTGGGTTGTTAGTTTGCAGTTCTAACATGACCCACCTTGGCGTGAGGACAAACAGGTATTAGATTATGACCATATTCCTAACAGTTTCTAGGATAATGGTGGAACCAAACAATATTAAGAATTTCCTCCAGTATGCAGCAAGATGATACACGAGGGTTGACAAAGTCCAGGATTTTTTTTTCAAGACACAAAATCCATGGATTTGTGAGTGCAAATAAAATAACTAAATTCACAGCATGAGGCTCATATATTACCTGTTCTTTAACTTCAAGCGGAATGTTAAGATTGTCCAAGCATATCTCATTGATTGCCTTTTCAATAGATTCAGTTGCCATTTGAAAGGAGATTTCAAATTTTGACGATCTTAGAACCTGGAGAGAATCAATTAAGAAGAAATCAAGAAAATTTCTTTCGAAGTGAATCTGGGAAAAAATAGAGCAAACATTTACATCATCAAAACCGATAAGGAATCAAGACAATTGAGAACAAACCAAGTGAAATTGGAGAAATATATTGAAACCAATTACCTGATAGAGCCTGCTCCCCGCGTTGACTAACCGAAGGATCTCTTTCGCTTCGACGAGGGCCACGCGAAGCGATTCCAGACCGCGGAGCTCGTCCGGCCGGATTGATCCGGCGTTGTCCCTCAGCTCGTCGAAGAGCGGGGCAAGAAGCTTCACTCGCTGCGCCAGGTCGAAGCTCATCCGTCGCAATGGCCCGCGATTCTCGGGCAGCGCCGTCACCTCATCCACTATTCCCGATAGGGCTTCCACCACCGCCACTCCATCGCCGCCTCCGCTGATCTCCGGACCCTCCTCCGTCGACCCCATCTATCCCGATCGCAACGGGATCAAGGTAGAAAGAAGAGGAAACTCTCCGATCGGGAGAGCAGCTCGAGCTACAGATGTAAAAAGGAAAGTAAACTGCGCAGATTGGAAAATTTTATTTTGACCCCCAACGCTTTTGCACTTTAGCACAGTTTTATTTCGATTTCTCCCCTTAACTTCAACATATTACAATTTGCACCTCATGATTTGCAAAATAGAGACTAAAATATTCCTGGACCTCTTAACCTTTACGTGTCTCCTTTTAAGGACTTTTAATAACTTTTTAAAAACTATTATTAATATTAAAATAATTAAATACTTCAATGTAATCTCATAAAATGAATTATGTACCGGTCATGACGTCCGCGTTATATGTGTAATATAATAGGGATTAATTTTAAGATTTTACATTGGGCGAATCTATTTTTTAAGTAATTCATAAAATAATAAATTAGGGAAGAAAAGATATGACTATACCGACTAAAAAAAGATTTCATCATCATTAATATGGTCCTCACCCCCCATGAATGTATGGTGTTCTTCAACTAATTGTGACTTTCAAATCTTAAAGATATTATTGATTGTGAACCTTAGGTTATTTATATAGGGGTATGAAAAAAATAATAAAAAATCGAACAATCAAATTCATATAAAAGTACAACATAAGGACGACGTTCGAAAAATCCCAACAGCAAACTACTTACAAATTCTCTCTTATAAAAATTTAATTTATTTTTTTATATTAAATATTAAACTAATAAGAACATATACTACATTTGATCTTTAGTCAAAAGAATATTGCCGATCGAAGATATTTTTAGAATTTATTTGCTCATGGTATTGTTGATCTTAAGATGTGATACAATCCAAAAAAATTACTAATAAATTTTACTATTATTTTCAGTAAAAAGAAATATTAACGTAACTTTATTTTAAATTCATCAAAATTAATTAGTGGGTCAGATTTATTTTAAAATAGTAAGATTAACTAATATTTTAAGTAGCAGGTGAGTTGCCTTTGTCTTGCCTTCAGATTTTGTTGAGTTGCTCCCGTTGATTTTGCTATCCCTTTGAGTTGAACAAATCATAAACTAAGTCAACTTCTTTGACATTTTATTTAACGAG
>JBBMJZ010307214.1:0-17853 GCA_037833815.1 Zingiber zerumbet
TTTATTCTTCGTGAGACACTTGACTCAATTTCTTAGTTACTTGCAACACATGTAATGCAATCTTTCTAACTCATCTATTTTGACATCCACTTAGGTCTTATTGTGTCAGACTCAAGTCTAGTTTTTTACTAAGTGAGCTTGACTTCTATCTAAAGACTTTCATTAGCCATCTTTTTGGATCATTTAAGCTCACTATCCTCAATTTTATGATTTTAGTCAAATGACCCCCACAATGCCTTGTCATCATTGTTACATTATACCCATGGTATAATTTTATCATCCATCCTTTTAAGACATTGTTCTCACATAGGAAAAATTCTATTCCTTGTGAATAACTCTCCCATCGCTTGAGATTCACTTTTAGATGTACAAAGACATCTTTTGATAATAACCTTAAAAGATACATTTTCGTAATGGTCAGAGGTCGATTCTCAAGAACTGACGACCTTGAGTTTACCCCACCATGTGTCTAACGCCTGTGTACCTGTATTTACCTCCCTCCATATATGTGGGACCAACACTAGGCGGGGTCGTTAATGTAGCAAATCTACATTTTTTTTAAAAGATAAATTTTCTTCAAGTAATATAATGTCTTTTACTGTCATTGCTTGAAGATGATTATGAAGAATTTCTCCAATTTCTCTCAAGTAGGAGTGGGACCCACGATTGTCGTAACCACAATATCATCTTAAGATTGTTAGAAAGTTTTTACATGTATTTGTATCTTCAATGTTGAGATCCAACAGTTTGACCAGATTAGTCATCTCGACGATGAGTCGATAACTCTAATCGGTAGAGCTCGGTATGACGATGTGGACCTTGTCCCATTTATACTCTCGACATCACTTTTCGGTCATTGAATACACCTTCGGGTAAGAGACATACCCTTCTTGGTATCGTCGTTACCGATCTAATCTCGTTGGTCGTCGAGTTATCCCTTCAGATATCAACATAATTCCTTTAGGTAAACTTATTCCTAAAGATAAGAGTATTAAGGTCGAGATGAAGGTTAGACCTTCTTTTTTTAAGACGATATTGTCTCATCTAGGTGTTTACGGTTTATTGGCAATCGTCTCTCAAGATACAATGACTTGCATCTCGAAATAGGAGCACTCTAAATTCCGAGTCCTGTCGAACTTTCGAAGTCTTGAAACTCTTAAGAGAGGAGAGAGAGAAGGGAACTTAAGAGGAGAATTCGCAACTTGAAAATTGAGTGAGTTGAGTGGAAGGAATGATATTTGTTTTATAGGGATAAAGGGTTACTGCCAAGAGGTGAAAGGTAGAATCTAAGGATATGAAATGTGTCTTTTTCTTTAAACATTTTCACTTAAACTTTAATCAATCAATTAATTAATCAACTAAATTAATTATAATTTCACACCCCTCAATGGTTCTACATACTCGAGTTAGCGTTTATCTATGAATTCAACTTATGTACGAGTCAAACTTCTATCCGATCATATCATCAGACCAGTCCTTCATCCGTCATTAATTTATTATTCATTTAAAAAATTAATTTACGACTATCTATTTATAAAATAATCATCTTATCTCTATTAATTTATTCATCACCAAAATTAACTTTTCAACTAAAATTAGATTAGAAGCGGTGTAAAAACATCCCTCTCCTTTCATCGTTATCTCTGCTAATTATACAGCCTCACACCGTCAAATCCCCAAAAGTTAGTGGATTAAGGATTGCAGGTTGCGGGTGTTGGAGAAATTCTATTCTTAGGGCTGATCTCAGCTAGTCAGATTGACTTGTCTAACTCGAAACACTCAGACCAGCTCGGCAACTAAAGCAGTGTGGCCAATTTGATAACCCAGTAAGATGATTTGGCTAATTGGAGATGGGCCACGCAGGCACTTAGAGCGGGTCAGATATTGACGATATCAAAAATTATAATTTTTTAAAATAATCGCTAGTTCAAAGGCAACGTGTGAATTTTAAATTGACATGAATCAATTTTGCATAAAATAAATTTTATAAAGTTTATGCAGCAAAAATAATAACTTGTGATGCATTATATGTGAAAATATTGGGACTCCAAAAATGCTTATATTTATTTTAATTATAATTATACAAACGGAGAGTTGACAATATTTAATATAATATTATAACTAGATTCGGTAGACCAATCTCAAATCAATTCACTTAGAAGATTTGAAAAATAGCATAGCACAAGTTTTTTAGCGGAGCATCGGCAGCCTGATGCTTAATCAATTTTATGATCTAAGAGTTAAAAGTCAGTAGAATTTATTCAAACAACTTAAAAAGTCAACCTTTAAGTGAATAAAGTCAACTCTTCCAAGTTACTAATTTTGTATATTATATATAAATTAGAAATGGCAAATGACTATGTTAGAGCTTCCACATCAAACAATTGAATACGTTAATGCCTTCTTTTATCAAAGAATAAATAAAAAATTAATGTTAATGCCAGTATGGATGCTCTTATACGATTGTGAATAACCACCAAAGGTTAAATGGTCAAACTCTGTTGTTCTATTGTTGGTTCACAATGTCAACAATTTCTTTTATTTTTTCCCTTTGTTTTTTTAAAAGTCAACCCACTTTCATAAAACGACGACGACAGCCATACAAAGTCAACGGCACGCCTCGTTGACGACCGGCGGCTTCGGCTCTGACTTGCACTGATGGCCGTGCCGGTGCTCGCCGTCGTACGTCACGACGAGCATAGTCGGGTCGTCCGCCGCTCGCTCCACCTGCTTACGCGCAGGGCAGTCTTTGACGCCGCTGCACCTGTAGTACCCCCTGCGGCAGAGATCCAACGGGTCAGATCGAGCCACGAAGTCGCCTTTCCTAATCGTACGGTGGAAAGTCCTAGTTTAAGTTACCTCGGGTAAGGTGAGCCCTTGATCAACTTCTGCCCGTACTTCCGCCACGAGTACTCGTCCTCCGGGATTTCGGCGTTCCGTGAGCTTATCGCCGGCACGCGCACAGTCTTCTTGTCACGGTTCCTTTTGCTAAAATACACCGAGAATTGGCTGAATTTAGAGAATGGATGACGGAATGGACTAACGTGCGCAGTTCAACGGCGTGCGTACCTTTTCTTCGCGCAGTGGCAGGGGCCGGGGGAGCCGGCGCCGGCGCAGCGGGGGTGGTCGTGCGAGTCTTTCCTGCGGTTGGAACGCGCGAGCGGGGGTCTCCCCCCTCGGACGACTGCGGCGGCAGCACCGGCGGAGGGGACGAGGACAGAGGAGTAGCCCGAATTTCCGGTGACGCTGCCTTCGCCACCGCTGAGCCCGGAGAGGAACGAGGAGTTCGACATTGACGCCGTATCCGAGGCGCTTAAGATTTTCTTCGGCTTCGTGAAGTCAAGCGTCGCGGTTCGCGGAGCCACCGCCGGCGGATGAGCAATGGAAGGTGGGTCAGAGAAGATGGCGGCGCCGGGAGGGGGCCCGCGGCGGAAGCGGGCGCGGCCGGTTCTTTTCATGACGGAGATAACGTTCTTGAGCTTGGCGATGGTCTGGTCGGCGATGTCTCGGAATTCCGACGGCGGATAGTGGCGGGAGAGCTGGAGGACGAGCCGCTCCAAGCTCCGAAGCTCGGCGTCTGCCGCCTCCCGGATCAAGATGATATCGTCCGCGGCCATCGTCGACGTAAATCGCCGGCGGAAACGCAGGTCGAGGCCAAGTTTTCAAAATTCAACTCCAAGTCGAAGAGGGCGAAGCGATCAAGATGAGGAATTGTAAGAGGAACACTGGAAATGGAGGCAATTTATAAAGAGAAACGCGAAAACAAAATTGGCAATTTGTGAGATCCGACGGTCAGTGTCTCATCATGCTCTAGATCAACGGGTAGAATTCAACGTCGACTCGGTAGGTTGGAGATCGGAAATTGTAAGCACTTTGCAAAGGGACTGGGTCAACCCTTTGACAAAAGAATAAAGTCAAAATTATTTTGTCCCTTCTCTCTCGTCGCAATTTGCTCCAATTTATTTCAAGACGATGGAGTTCATATAAGAGATATAGCGCCGTTGACTTTGGTTTCATTGGAGTTAAAAACTTTAACATATGCAGTGTTATAAGTAACCAGAGAAGACAGCGGCCGGGTCAGTCGCCGTCGGTATCACGGCGGATCAGCCCACAAGTCAACGGGGAACAAGTCCACTGGTCGCCTAACGGGTCACTCGGCGGCGACACGTGGAGCAATAGCAATTCATGAGCGGTGGATGCGATGCTGCCTCCTTGACGTTTACTTGTTCGTGCGGCGTTGACTTCTATGGCCGCGGGCCGTCTGATTCCATAAACAAGGTAACGGCGAGAGATGTGTTTTTTTCCATCGACATTGGAGAAACAAACAAGATCATAGCACTCTTTGTATCTCAATAGCTCCGCTTACAAAAACTCGAATTAAAAGAATGAGCTAGCCTACTACAACTCGTGACGAGTAAAATATCAATCAAATAGAATTAATAAATCGATAGTTTAATTCGATTAATTTATTTTTTTTAATATCGATTAATTCAATTACTACATTCAAATTTAGATTTAAAATATCAATTCCACTGATTAAACCGAACTGAAAATCATCAATCAACTATTATATTTAATCAATTGACTAATAATCACAAACAGTGGTTGTTATATAATATAAAATATATATCAGTCAACTAATGATCGATTCAATTGATTTAAAAAAAAATCAATTTATTCAATTTTGATTTTATAGAATAAATTAAATTTAGTTATTAACCAATCGCACACCTACACACGTGGAAAAAATCACCAAAAAGAAAAACCTTTAGAATAGAGTTTCATTATAGTTAGGTTGCACCTCAAGGTCATTTTCCAGTGCAGGCTCATAGACACAGTCGTGCACATGGGTAGGCGAAGAGCAATAACCAGAGCGAGTCAAGTCCAACACATGCCCCATTTGAGGGCTTTACTAGCGGTACAAAAAAAAAAGAAAAAAAAAAGAAACCAGTGAAGGAATATTACCAGGTAGATTACACCAATAACCAGTGATATTAGTAAAAAAAAGAAAAGATGACATGTAAAAGAATCAGAGACAAAAAAATATGATGGCAACCTAAAAAAAACAGTTTACATTCTTGCATATAGTTAGTGCCAATAATGAATTGTGTGTAATGAAAGTAACAGAACAAAAATCAAAACCAAGAAGCTGACATGTTTCAGTTTCTGTAATAATAATTCCAGCAGATATCATTGCTGCCTGATATCACTGTGACTTTGGAGAACTGTAAGTACTTCACAACATGGTCACTAATAAGAGCCCAATTACTGGAGTAACACCAGTTTCTTATGGTGGATCACTTGGATCACATACTGTTCTATCGATTTGCTTCAACTGACCTGCGGTAAAAATCAGCAACCTAAACCTACAAATCTACTTTAAGCTAATTCATGAAAAATAGGCCTCGTTAAGCTCTTGCATATGCTAAGATAGACATGCATGGCAAAAATTAAAAACCTCCAATGGAAGCAATCTATGCTGAATAAGAGTTGGAAGAATGAGCATATATATATATATATGCTGAATTTGAGTGATAATGAGCACTATAATGGAGGAGTTCAAGTATTGTATTATAGAAAATTCAAATGCAGAAGTGTTTCTAACTAATCTGCTGAATAATGTTCATGCTTTTAACTAATAAAAATGGGCAAAAACTCAAAACAAGAATCAAATACAGCATATCATCCTAAGTTCAAATGCGGAAAAGAAGTTCAACTAATTCTGTGAATGTTTCATTCTTTTAAGAATTTAAAATGCAGAAAATTTCCAAAGATCAAATACAGAGAAATATTTTCTTAAAACTGTTCAATGTTTCAGAGATAGTACACAAAGCTCTATAGGATAACAAAGCCAGAAGAAAACTTGCTCATAAAAAGGGAGGTAGTTGGATCACATATACCAAATACTGAATTATATTGCACCTGCAACTCCATCATGCTCAGCAACTCGATAAATGGTTGTGAAACAAACGAATGTAAGCAATCACAAAGTGAGCTTTTGATGCTGATCAACAGCATATGTATGTTCCACTAGCAAAAACATGGCTAACCTCATTGAAGTTTGCAATTCCATCCGAAACTGGTCTCAGAGATATGCCTGACAGCGTTGTCGCTCCTTCAACAGAGAACTTCACCATCCCGACAACTTCAAGTTCACCTTCTGCCGAATCCTGATCGACTGGCATTCTTGCTCTCAACCGACCTGGAGTACCCTTGAGAGGGATATCAGGGATGTGCCACCTGATCTCCCTCTCTGCACGGATTGCCTTTGGCGCTACCTCAAGCAGCGTCGGCTCTACAGGAAGCTTCAAGGTAAACGTTACGTTGGTCAATGGCGTGAGCAACGATGGGTTGGATACATATTGTATCATTGCTCTGAGAAGTTTTCCAGTATGGCGCTTCACAAGGCGAATCCTCAGTGGTATTGGGGTCGATCGAGGCTGCAAGCTATATAGAAGAAGAGGAATGGGTTCTTCCATGGATGGAGTCCTGACGTGAAACAACCCGTTCTCGAGGCTGCTTATACGAGAACTTTGCAGCGCAGCCCTCTTGATGCAGGATGTGCCTTCGAGTCGGAAAGAGAACTCCGTCTCCTTCCCGGAAGCCTTTTTCGGTGGCAGTGTTCGGAGAAAGATGGTGCCTTTCAAGCCCACACGAGAAAGAAGACACTCCTTGAACTCGACGTTGATTTCCTCAGCGATGTACATCTCGGGGCTAGTCATCTCCTTTGTCTTCGTTACCAATAGATTCTCGAGTGGCGTGCCGGCGCCTGCTGCGGCAGCGGTGGCAGCTGCAGGGCTCGCACCGGTGGCGAGCAGTTCGAGACCTGTGAGACCCTCGGTTTGGGGTTTCTTCTTTGTGGTTGTGATGAACTCTGAGGCGTCAAGCCCGCCGCCGAAGGGGGTGTTCCCTTCGATTCCTTCGAACGCTTCCGAAAGGGAGGCCTCCTCGTTGCCAAACTCTATCCCCCCATATTCGCCTTCAAATCCTTCCACGCCGATGAACGTGGGCTTCGTGGCTTCGGCCGGAGGAAGCGCCGTGACCTCGAGGCCAGCCAGGGCGAGAGTTGGATCCGCAGTGCTGGCGGCCAGATCTTTGTTCTTCTTGAAGCCTCCGACGAGGGCCTCGTCCGGTTTGTCGACGCGATCGCTAGCGGCGAAGGGGTCCTTCTGCTCGGGAGTGGCCTCCTCCGGCTGGTCCTTCTGATCCTCCGGTAGAGAGGGAACGGCAGGGGCGATGGTGGCGGCGACCTCGTCACCAGCAGCAATGGTCTCGGTGGGGAGCTCGAAGGAGGCAGAAGAGAAAGCGTCGAGGTTGGCACGACGCTCGATAGCGAGAGACTCCGCTCCGCCAGCCCAAGAATCAGCGCCACGGACGCGGTTATCCGCCTCGACGGCGGTATGGACCATCTTAGCGATGTTGTCGCCATGGATGGAGGAGAGGATGTAAGCGAGACGGACGCTTCCAACGCCGCGGAGAAGGATGTCTAGGGCCATGTACACCTCGGGGTACTTGCGGTGAAGCTTCTCGGGGGTGACGTCGACGCCGCGACAGGCAGCGACGACGACGGAGACGGCCTGGTTGACGGTGTTGATGCACTCAAAGAGGTTGGAGTGGTGGTCGGCGGTGGTGATGCCGAGGACATATACGGAGTTGACGAGGCGATAGACAACGCGGTACTTGCTCTCGACGCCGACGACGAGTTGGCCGCCGGAGGCTGCGAGGGGGTCGTCGCCCAGAGAGGAGTCAAGGTCATCGGTAGAGGAGGAAAGTGAGGTGGCCGCGGCGGCGGCGGCGGCGGCGGAGGATGAGGAAGGGGGATGGCCACGGGCGGGGCCAGCGGTGGAGGAGAGGGAGAAGCGAGCCTGGCGGAAGGCGGAGAGGGCAGCCAGAGCACGGGCGGGAGGGAACCACTCGCGGGTTTGGAGGAGGATGTCGGGGCCATTCGCAGGCTGCAGGGATATGGCGAGGCACGCCATGGGAAATCCTCAGATCAAGCAAATCCTCGGTAGAGATCGGATCGGGGTCGGCGGTGGCGGAGGAGGATGGCCGGCTCGCAGATCTCAGATCTGGAACTGATGGATTGGGGATGGGAATGGGAAGAGAAAAACTATGCGAGCAATTAGCCGTACAGGGAGCCCCGCATAGGAGCGTGACATGCGAGACAAACTTGAGCCCAAATTTGACCAGCAAACTAATTTATTTATTTATGCAAACTATAAAAAATCTTCTTATAATTTAGATAAGGAATAAGTTAATCTGATAAATAAAATTTATCTTCATTTTTATATATAAATAAACTGTATTTGTATATATCAGAATAAAAAATTTAAAGATAAAAATTTAAAAAAAAACATATATTCTTTCATCAATATTTCTCTTTCAAATTTTATGTTCCTCATTCATAAAATATAAATCAACGATATTTAATTATATTGTTTTTATAAATAACTCTAAAATGATATTTTAAATATAGAATTATAGGTGAGATATTATTTTGGTAATTTAAAAAAGAAAATAATTAAATTTTCTATCAAATCTAAAAGATAGAATCACCTTGACGAGCAAAGTTACGATCAGTGTATTAAAGATTAGAGGACAGGGGACAGAGGTGTCGAGAAGGAATCCATGAAAAAAAATTAAATTTGAATTAGAAATTTTGAATTCGAGTGTTGAAAAAATTTGAATTGAAAATTTTTAAATCGGATCATATCTGTGTTCGGATTGATCCGAATTTGGTGTTTAGTCACTTAATAGATTTTTTTATTAATTAAATTTTTATCTTTATAAATTAAAATAATTTCAATTTAAATGATTTTATTTAATATCATAATAATAATAATAATAATTAAAAAGTATAGCTAAAAAATAAAAAATTATAAAAAAATAAAAAAATATTTTAAATTGAGGTTTTAGATTATTCGGATATGATTCAAATTGGTCGAGCTCATATTCGAATTTAAAGATTTCAAGTTGAATTTGAATTCAGGTCGGATTCAGGTTAGGACTTAAAAAAAATTCAATCCAATTTAAACTAGATCTGAATCAGATTCGATTCACCTGAATTAACACCCCGGTTAAAAACCTGAATTAACACCCCTGTTAAAAACTAGACTGATCGGGTTCAATCATGAATGGGCCAATCAACCGGTTCGATTCTTGGCAAATTTCGAGTTTATCAAAAGCCTAGTTAAACCAAACAAACCTGCTAAACAATTCGAACCTGATCAAGACGAATGCTAGCCATTTTTTCACAAAAATGTCCAAAACATTCCGTAGTCTGGGAAAACAAAAACAGGTACTTTAAAAATAGTTCTTATCCTGCCATCAAGATCTACGCAAGGTTGCATCATCATATATGCATATATCTTTCAAGAATGCCAGTTGCAAGATCGTTTGACAAAGAAAATGTTGTTTGTGGTTCCATTAAAATGCAGTATCAGTCGCGCCGTAACAGTTTGCAAACGGTTTCGATTTGCTTCACCTTGTCGGAAACTAAAAGAAAGGGAGGTAAGAAGTTAAACATTTCATGACCTTGCGGAACCAAGAGGTGTTTGCAGCTGGATCAGCAACTTTTGGCGCAACCTCCCGAGCAATTGCAAGCTCAGCTTCAAGCTCCTGATTCTCTCTCATCAGCTGTAGACAGTAAAAGGACAACAAACATATAAGATAGATAGAGCAACCATTAGTCCCAAAAAAAAGTTAGAAACATTACCTCGGTATTCAGGATGCTGAATCTTTCAACTGTTTGTTCGAATTCCGAAATTATCTTGTCTCTTACTACTTCAATTGCTGCTTCAAGTTCTTCATCGGTTTCAGGAACGAAAATGAGGCCCTCCTGTTTAAACAACTGTTCCAACATGTCAATGTCTTCCTCAGTGAGATTCTCCCTCAGCTGCACAAGATGAGTCAAACATAAAAAAGAATTTCAACAGATAGGAAGGCTGAAGAGTATTTCCTTTTCTAAATGACCTTGTCCAAGAGTGTTTTGTCTTTAGACATTGGAGTTTCGCAGTCGATAATTTGATCCACCTTATTGAATAGTGTTATTGCATGTGTATGCGTTTGACAATCGATAATCTGCTCGGTCTCATCTTTTGAGTCTATACTGTCGGGTTTTGGTGCAGATTTTAATAGCTTTGCCCTGCGGTAAAATAAAGATATTTAGTTCTTGTTGTAAAAGTGGCATACAAAAATGCTCAGGCATGCCTAGCTCCAAATCGAAGCGTGGAGAGGCTTTCTGAAGCATTTGTCGGGCTAGGGGAACAGCAGCAGAGCAACGCAGTTCTGGAGTTTCCACCCTGCAGTGAAAAGATAAAAATGAGCGCAATTGCAATTGATTTCCCAATTATGAAACACTAACTGACCAGTGCATCTTGAAGGATCCGGGTGAGTCTGGAATCCCTATATGGAATGTGGTTCACTTTCCCTGTAAGAAGAAAATAGATATAGCTGATCGATCAATCTATTCTAAAGAGCAAAAACGATGGGCTTAGTTCATAAAGCATTTTTTTTGTTTACCAGTTGTCAGTGCATTGATAACGTTTCCTAATGCCGAAAGGGACTTATTTATGCTCTTTGCCTCTTCAAGTACTGTTCCACCAGCACCCGTTTTCTCAGCTTTTTCCGAGCCAGCTAAGTCCACGAGAACCACTTTCCCTATTTTTGACCTGGTATGGCAATTACATTACATGGTAGAAACAACACCTGAGGGGAAATATGAGTAGGGATGTAACATAATATGCTCTTCGGACATCAGGTTTTCTAGTTCTCAATATTTCAGTCAACCTCACACTTGTAATTTATGAGTCGTCAACTTGTATTCAACCGCATGAACTCATTGTTGTCCCTCCAAGGGTGGACCTGAAGCAATCTAATATAAAATTGTACAAACTGAATGCAAAATTTGCAGATTGGTTGACCACATAACTTGGTCAATTTGGAACAGGATCGGCTGCATCCCACCTCAAGAATTATTATTCTACTAATTATCAAGATCAATCAATTGTGAGCATGAAAATCATCAATCAATTGTCCTTGAACTCCCAACTTATGTCACCCAATTTCCACTAATAGAGTAGGCAAACTCAAGTCATGTTTGTCCCAACTGCCAACAATTTGTGGTCGGTTATATAAATTTTATTGCTCGGTTGAGGTCTACACAAGCAATATCTAGCAATATTTTCTCCTACCCTACCCTTTGCATATTAAAATACCGTGAGATTAAGGCCCTTAGCATCACTTATGGGTGATGACTTAACCTTAAGAAAAGTAAGATCCATGTTCATAGGTGTCGACAAATTGTGACTGGTTGACTATGCTTAACACGTAGTCCTCAGCCTTTTCATCACATTCTTACAATATCACCCGCAGATAAGAAAATTTTAATTATTTCAAATACTTTATTTGATTGTATTTATACTAATATTTTAATTTAATACATGAAAGATGCATGTGTGACCTAGGCAACTAAAACTTGTAGAACATTCCTATGTAGCCCAATGCAAAAGAAGCGATCGCTGCAAATAATACTACCAACTAATAAAACCACATGTAACTTCAATTTCAAAGGTGAACTTCTAGATCCTAAATTGCTTTAAACAATCAGACCCAAATTTCTTAATCAAACAAACCATGTAAACTGGACGACCCAAAGTGGTCAGGACAAACAAGGTTTGATATTGATTTGATGTATTATTATAGCAAAGCTACAAATTGATGAAAAAAAAGGTTGAACTTAGAAGAAAGTTGGTTTGAACTCTTGAAGTACTAGAATATATCCTAGAGAGCACAAATCTATTTTCAGTAGAGGTGCATAAGTGAGAGATAATAAATAGGCACAAATTACCTTACATCCGATGCAGATTCTTGTTGAACTGAAAATATGTAGAGAGAATGACTCCTGCTACTTGCCACGTTCATTTCTGCTCAAGTTAAAAGATGCAGAAATCTCAGCTAGAAACATAAAACAGTTGACTGTGAGAATAGAAAAGAAATCCCTCACAAAGCCTCTGTTTCATAAAGTTGAAGGATGCGACAGAGTAATACGTGTCTCGCCAACCGCTCTATTAGAAATTCCACGCTGCGTTATTTTACAAGCGTTAATCAGTTAAAGATAGTGAACTTTACAATAGTCAGTTAAAAAAGGTGGACTTTGCATTAATTCCAAAATCTTACGTGGAAGCATCGTAAGGCTTCCATGGCATTTTTAATCGGCATCTAAAAGCACACACAAGAACATGAAGGTAAATAAAATGTGCCTCTACCATTTGGAACATTTTCAGCACATGTAGCTTACCTCAGTTGCTCCAGAAAGAAATATTCCTTGGCACTTGTTTTCCTTAATTTGTATGTTGTCTTTTGATGCATCAAAAAGATCTCTGACAAATAATACCATGAATTCTGATTTAAATCCTCATAGGACATGATCATACAAGTGAATATTAACTATTTTTTTTAGCAAGTTAATTCTTGAAACGTCATCAGATCAGACGAGGAAATCAAACAGTTAAATTGTCCTAAATGCTACCAACCTTATCTTATCCATATATATCTCCACCTGAACAAGTAACAAGAATGATCAAGAAGAACTAATAATGCATGACCATCAATGATATTAAAATTCTATCAAACTGCTTTTCGCACCATAGTCAGCTTGACTGTCCACTTTGTCATTTCACCAAAAGATTTCATGCCTTCAAAAAGTCCATCAACAACTCGTGGAAGAAGACCTTTTTTCTTTTGATCCTCGTCCAAGACACTAGGTCCCTTTAAGATGCGAGGAATATTTATAGTATTAGTAATCATTTTACAATATCTGCATGCACCATATTTATTCCATTAATCATATGAAAAGCTGAATATATCGAAAAGGTTTTTTGCTCTTAACTTCCATAGTGTAAGTCTTTCCAGCTCCAGTCTGCCCATTCACATCCAACAGTTTGAAAAATTAGTAATTCCATGGTTATTACTAAAAAATTTGATATATGAATTTTGAAAAAAAAAAGCAAGCATATAATGTACTTCAAAAAGTCAAACAGCCAGCAATGGTAAGGTCAACTTGAGTGACAAGGTTACAGTCATGGGTAGCCATTAGTTATCCAAGAGTAATGCTTGTAGAATGATACTTCCCAGACAGCTCGCAACTGTTTTGCCATGAGATCATGGAGTTCGATGTGTAATGAGGACGTGAAGTTGATCTATAGAGAAGTGTACATATGATGTTCGATTCTTTGATTCTTTCTTAGCTAATCTACGTACCAACTGATGCACAACAATAAGATAGAGTTAATTCTGTCAAAACTAACTAAGTGAACTTTCGTGTGCAAAGAATATAAGATATGGCTGGTAGGTGTATAGTGAGTACAAGTGAGCTCTGTCAATTGACAAATAACTATGCCAAAAAAGAGTAGCACTAGAAAATTGTTTGATGATCAAGGATCCTATACGCTTTGCATGGTTCTTTTCTTACTAAAAGAAACCTTTCCATTCTTACATATTTTCCACGTGATTCATGGATGCACTTGATAGTTTGAGATTCTCCTATGTCACTATTAAGAGAAATGTTGACAATTATTAAGATCATAATCTTGAAACGAATTGGAGATAGAAAAGGATATGTCAGGACATTTTACCTTTTCCTGTTTATATCCCTATGTAACTACCTATTGTCAGTCTAAACATCAGACTTCCTTATAATCACCTGAAGCAATATCAAGCATTCTTTGACCTAAATTCTATATCTTTGAGCACACATTTTTAGCACCCAACATTTCAACCATAAAGTAGTAGCAATTGGCAAAGATATGATTTTACACCTATGTTTTCTTGCCAATATATTTTCCTTCGGTATTGTAGTGGTAAAAGTAATCACACAGAAACAGGTATCTAAAACCACAGCTTACCTGGCCATAAATGAGAATCGTACCATTTATTGCATTTAAGGCACCTATATAAAGAGATAATTAATATGTTTCAAAGATGTAAGACTAGACACGATCTTCACTAATGAAGAAATAGGAAATAGATTATCATTTTCTAACAAGAAACATCCATAAGTAAACACAACAAGAAGATAAGTCTTTCTTTCATGTGTGTCCACCTTCAATTATTGGTGTTGCGAGGAAGTCACAGACTTCTACTTGTTCGGAATCTTGATAGAACACCCTGTCAAAGCAAAAGATAGCATCTTCTTCCTTCTCATCCTACAAGCAATGCGGTGAAAGATCATGCCAAGTATTATCCAGTGAGGAAGAGCTTTAGCAATTAGTGAGGGCAATAGAACCTTGAATGCAAAAGACTGTGTGTCGAAGGCCTGAATGCGTGTAGATTCATCATGAAGCCTTTTCTCACTTGAAATCAACGGTCTAAACCTCACACAAACTGTTATGTTGGCCATCATTCCAATTTAGTGAGATAAAAGCATTGAAATTCAGCAGCAGCCTGCAATAAGACGCAAAGAATTTCAAAACTGAGTGATGCGCAGATTCTGAATCTTTTGTACGGAAAAAAGAAGCTTGGAGGCATATTTTAGCTGAAAGTGGTGTATACAAATAAATAGAAAAAGGGGCTAAATCTGAGCCAAAAAAAAAAAAAATATCTAAAAACTTTTGAAAAGTTAGTTAAATCAAAGGCATAACATACCGCAAGTCAATGGGAAACTTCTAAAGAGGGGTGGTGTCTATTGGGAAAATTTGAGTGCTAGATTGTAGCCATTCTTGTGACCATGGCAAGCATTGCTCAGTGGTACGGCGTGATAGTTATCATTATGCAACTAAGTTATAGTCAGCTTCTCTAGATAGAATGGTGCACTACTGCGTATTAAAACTACCCCTTTATAAGAGAACTGGGACAAACCTCTTACAATCTCAACTAACCAAATAGGATGCTTTCAAACAATATCACTCTTCCTAATGTTATGAATCTAGGAAAGAGTGGATTGCCAAGAACTTGAATTGAAGCTTTCAATCTTGATCTAAGCACTTGAAGAATTTGAGCACTTGTTCACAGAAATATTTCTGTGCAACCCTTTAAACTCAAAGATCTTCAAGAGCTTACAAAATATCCTCCAGTCAACTGGACAAGCAAATGTTAATATTGCAAGCCAACGATTATGTCACCAATCAACTAGATTTCACCACAAGTTAGAACGACATCCAATCAACTATTTTGCTTGAAGAGAATTATTCTATCTATCCAACAATTGCATTCAGCCGACTGCATGCTCCAATTGATTGCTCAGTTGACTGGATCCTAAGTTATCCCACCTTCACCCATCTCACAACCATCGTAAGCCTACACAAAGGCCCAAGATCAATCTAGTCAACAAACTACAACTTGGGACAAACAATCGCCAATTAAAGTATTTACAACCAAACCATCAGATAGCCTACACCTACCTAGCTATCACATAGTGTTCACAATGACGTTTCCCAAGGACAAAATGCTCAAACTTACTTTTACTCATAATCTCTCATAGTTCTCATGCCTTTAGGTCTTCAACCTCCTTAATTCAAGTCGACGAGTCATCTAACACACCAAGATCCTCAAGTTTGCTCTCTATCATCCAACCAATGCTCCCACCTAATGTTTGTTCAAACCCGAATGTCATCGCCGTCAGCTTCCCACCAGAGCGGTGCCTCCTTACCTCGCCCTCCGCTTCTGTCCGTCGCTTGCAATTTTCGATCCAAGACAAGGACAGGTAGACAATCAGCAATAAAATTACTCTGCCTTGCGCTTCCACCCGCCGCTTCCTCCCAATCTTGAGCGAAAGAAGCGGGAAGATAAAAATTGTATCAGCGTTGTCCTTCGCGAGCTCTCTCCCTCGCGCTCTTCGTCTGAGTAAATAGCAGATCTACAGTTCCGCACTCCACGCTCCGGCCAATCTTCCGCAGATCGGAGACGTGTACGAGACGAATAAACAAAAACAGTAAAAAGTGGAGCACGAGTTCCGATCGTAAACAAAAAAGGTCGGAAAAAAATGAGGGGAAATTAATCTAGGGCTTCGATTCGAGGAGGGATCTTACCACGCGAGGAAGGAGATGAAAGCCGAGAGGTTCTGTCTCACTCTCTTCGTCGGCGATCGAATGATGCAGGATCTGCTTCCGTTTGCGGGATCGGATGAAATGGGCAAAGGTCGGTGCTGGTATTTATAGCCCCACTAGTCCTCAGCTCGAGAGCGGGAAGGCAAGAACTGCTTCACATCCTTGACAACGGACACGTGAGTAGAGCGTCAGGAGTACCATTTTTTTTTTGTTAATTTTTAAAGTTTGATTTTAAAATAACTTTACCATGAAGATAAAAGAACAAGACGGTTATCTGAACGTAATCATTTTTGCTAAAAAACGAAAGTGAAAAGTGAGTTTGACCGGCTGGAAATATACATATTTTTTATCAAAAATTAAAAGAGCCTTTTTATTATCATTAAAACACATAATATGAAAATATTTTTTAAAAAAATCATTTATTAATTTTTCTCCAATTATCCCTCCACAGTTTGGAAAGGGAATTTGATTAAAAGCCTTAAGTTGGCATGTGAAATTTTGCAAACGATTTGGCGAATACTTATCTTTTCTACTTAATAGTGCGCTGGAAGGTCACATGCCCTGCAGTGTTCAATGCATTCTTGATGAATCTTAAAAATTTACAGGCCCGAGTGCTGTCCCCATTAGATCATACTCATACTGCGTTCAGTGTATTATCAGGGCGGAGCCAGGAATGGATAGAGGAGTGACTAAAATTTTTAATTATTACTATAACAAGAATAAAGTCTTATCCCAATAGATAAATCAATTTTACGGATCCTTCTATGTTATTAAACTTTATCCCATACTACATCAACATCCAAGCTTAAATAAATTTTATTTTATTTTATTATTATTAACTATTTTTTAAATTTAGAATGTTCATCATTATCGAACTATGTTAGCTTTATGCCTCAAACTACTTCGATGAGTATTCAAGTATTGTTCTTGCTGGTTGGGAAGCAATGAACCATCAAGTAATTTTGAAATGATTTGGTCCAATCTACCCACTCTTATATCGATCAATCAATACCGTTTAGAATTTTCTAGGCCCATTGGATATGTGAACAAATCCCGACCTAAGTTGGCTTCTCGGTGCAGCCCATCAAGATTTGGTTGATATTTCTAGTGAAGGACTTGGTGACAACTACATTGAGATATCTTGTCTACAATCTGGCAACAAAGATATACTTAAAACAAGAGAGTCAATATTTTTACACTAGCAAATTCAAATGTTTTCTAGTAGCACTGGAGAGGGGTTCAAATAGGGATCACAGCTTCAAACTCCCATGCTATCCTCAAAGCTGGAGAAACTAAAATAACTCTATCACCTCAAACAAAAAGAAACAGCACAGTTCGCTTGGTGGTCTGTAAAAAAGAGATAGGATGCACATAAAATTATGAGGTTATCAACTTTATTGAATAACAACTTAAGTTTTAAATAATGAAACAAGAGAATAAGTATTTTAGTTTTGCAAAGCTCAAAAATGCATAGTTTGAGTTTGACAACATTGTATGGTTAAGGTTTGGTATGGACGTATGGTTACTTGTGTGGATGTCAAACAGAAGAAAACATAGAATATTTAAATGCAGAAGACTAACTCGACAAGTGTGTGCCAGAAGACTAACATGTTTGCTAGGCATGTGCCATTTCATTATAATAAATAAATTAGAATATGTAAATTAGATAAACTTGGGCAATTTATTTTGTTGGCACTATTGCATCTTAGGATAATGATACCACAGTAGCATAATTAGCTTACCTGAACTATTTCTTTATAGGCCTCATCGTCAATTTCCACAGTAGTTATGATCTCTTCCACATCTCCAA